>JBAMCP010000234.1:0-20994 GCA_037075105.1 Lissocephala sabroskyi
CTTCAAAGTAAACAAATAAACTGGAGAAAATATTAAAAGGATAACAATGTCCGGACACTTCGAGCTGTTAAGCGAACAGGGCCTTCGAATGGATGGCCGTCGGCCCCACGAACTGCGCCACATCAAATGCAAGCTGGGAGTATTCGAGCAGCCCGACGGCAGCGCCTACATGGAGCAAGGCAACACCAAAGTCCTGGCGGCCGTTTACGGCCCCCACCAGGCCAAGAGCAAGAACCAAGGAGCCAACGATCTGATAATCAATTGCCAGTACAGCCAAGCAACCTTCTCCACATCCGAGCGCAAGAACCGTCCCCGCGGAGACCGCAAATCCCAAGAGTTCAAATTGTACCTCCAGCAAGCCCTCAGCAGCGCCATCAAATCCGAGCTGTATCCGCGCTCCCAAATCGACATTTACGTGGAGGTCCTCCAGGCCGATGGGGCCAACTACTCAGTGGCCCTAAACGCTGCCACCCTCGCCCTAATTGATGCTGGCATCTGCATGAACGAGATCATTGTGGCCTGCACGGCCTCGCTGACCAAGTCGAAGATCCCGCTCACGGATATTTCCCACTTTGAGGAGGCCTCCGGCGGACCCATGCTGACGGTGGCTGCCTTGCCAACCTCCGGCAAGATTGCTTTCCTCGAAATGACCGAACGCTTCCACGGCGATCACCTGGAAACAGTCCTCGAGACGGCCATGGCCGGCTGCCGGGAGATCCGCGACATCCTCGAGAGCGCGGTCAGGGAGCACCTCATCCACATCGGCAGTGCGGCGGACTGGGCACGCGTCTGTTGAAATAAATTACTCTATGCTTAATTCATTTAATGTTTGCTACCTTTGGGGATTTTCTAGTTCTGCTTGGCCTGAGCGGGCGGCTGAAATTCTTCTATCGCCTCGGCCAGTCGGGTCCTGCGGTGCTCCAGCTGCAGGCGCTCAATTAAGCCGCTGAGTTGGCCGCCTCCCTCGAGGAAGCCTTGCAGATTGTGCAGGGTTCCGCCCTGGACTCGGTGATCCGTCACGCGGTCCTGCACGAAATTGTAGGTGCGGATTTTTTCGTTCCGATTCAGGCTGCCCTTCTGGGCCTTTCGCGTGGCCTGCTTGCTGGCCTCCGAGCTCTCCAGCTGCTGCTGCACCAGCTTGGCCTGGAGTCGCTTTATAGCCAACTCCCGGTTCTTTAGTTGCGAGCGCTCTGATTGGGACTCCACGGCAATGCCCGTGGGCAGGTGGACAATGCGAACGGCCGAGTCTGTGGTGTTCACGTGCTGGCCGCCGGCCCCGCTGGCCCGCTTTGTTTCGATTTTAAGGTCCTTCTCGGCAATGTTGACCTGGACATCGGCCGGCCGGGGAATCACGGCAATCGAGGCTGTGCTGGTGTGCATGCGTCCAGACTTTTCGGTGGCCGGCACCCGCTGCACTCGATGGACGCCGGCCTCATGGCGCAGCCAGTTGAAGGCCTCCGGGTCTTCAACAATCAGACTGGCGTTCCGTAGGCCCCCAATGTCGGTGGTTTCGTGGCCAATCTCTTCGTAGTCCCAGCCCATGTGCTGGAAGTAGCTGGTGTACATTTCGTAGAGTTCCTGGGCGAAGAGCATGGCTTCTTGGCCGCCGGCTCCGGCATTCACCTCGAATATGAGAGCGGGGTAGGTTTCATCGTCGGCCAGGGTGAGCAACTCCTCGAGCATCGTGTGCTCCTGCTTACGCAACAGGTCATTGTAGACTTCGTTCTCCTCTTCCATGAGCTTGCGCATGTCCTCGTCTGACTCGCGCTGGAGATCCTCCTGGCTGGTGAGGTTGCGTTGCAGGGCATTTTGATGCTCGAGGGCAGTGACCACTCCTTCCAGGCGGTGCAGGCGCTCGTAGGCGCTGCTGTTGCCGGCTGCACTGACGCGCAGGGCGTAGTATTCCTGGCGCAGGGATTCTAGGAACTGTTTTACCTTCTCGTTCTGGAAGCTTATGGTGTCTGTGCTGGTAGCCCGTGTCCACCGAAAGGCCAGTGAAGGCAGTGGACGCGTTAAAATCCTCCGGAGCAGCATAATTCGCAAGGCAACCAAAACAAATATCGATAGGCGGTGTTGCCACATCGCTGGCTAGAAGAGCTGCCAACTCAACAATGTTAGAACCGCCCGAACAGTGCTGGAAAACGCCGCCAAT
Organism: Lissocephala sabroskyi; assembly: GCA_037075105.1. Lineage (NCBI taxonomy): Eukaryota > Metazoa > Arthropoda > Insecta > Diptera > Drosophilidae > Lissocephala > Lissocephala sabroskyi. The sequence continues at coordinate 2,153 of JBAMCP010000234.1, forward strand.
AAAGGAGAAAAAGGAAATTCCTTTGAGAATGACGGTATTTTGCAACTTATCATTTAAATGCGTGGATAGTTCTCCCCGGATTCTTTCAAAATGATTAAACGCAAAGGAGTGCCCGAGCAGGGCTAAGTTATCGGGCTATCGAGCTATCGGACAAGCTGTATATGTGTATATACGTGTGCCTGTGTGTTATGCTTGCGTTGTGCCACAAATTCCGAGATCCACTGGTTAAATAAAGCTCCTATAAAATGTTGCTTATAAATTAATTACAAAGAAAACCCTACGACGGCCGTAATTAACATCTGAGTTGTCATTGGAAGTAAAACTCCCCAAAAAGTGTGACATCAAAGGGGTTTTCGTTCCGTTGCATTCCCCACTGCTCCACTCTTGTGTGTGTGTGCGTGTGTATGCCTGCGCGCGGTGTATTTGTGGCCCTGTGCGTGTGTGTGTGAGTTGGGTGTGAAATTTAATTGGTAAATTCAAACGACAAACACAAATCAAAGAATGCCACCGCTGAAAAGCTACTCGATCCACCATGAATTCAACGCGAATTGCCACAACGGCAACACATCCACAACCACCGCCGCCAACCCCACCGCCGACGGCAGCTTTTTCAGCCCACCAACGGCCGCAGCAGCTGCTGCAACAACCACACAACGCACAACAACAACAACAACGCCTTCATACTGCAACGCCCAATACCCCCTAAAAGTGCTGGCCAATTTAAACCAACTGCGCGAGCAGTCGCGCTTCTGCGACGTCGAGATCATCGCCGGCGAGGCCGAGTCCACGTTCAGCGCCCATCGCGCCGTCCTCAGCGCCGCCAGCGCCTACTTCGAGGCAATGTTCCGACCCGAGCTCGGCCTAAATGAGGTCAAGCAAAAGTCAGTCGTGTTGCACACAATCGACGGCGACATTTTACACATTCTGCTCGACTTCATCTACACGGGCCGCTGTGAGATAACCCAGGTGAGGGGGCCGCAGCGGGCGGGCTGTTTTTGTGGGCGGCTAATGAATTCCATTGTCTGTTGGCAGTCGAATGTGCAAGAGCTGCTGGCAGCCGCCGATATGCTGCAGTTGAACGAGGTGGTCGAGGGCTGCTGCGAGTTTCTGTGCCGCGAGCTGCATGCCACCAACGCGCTGGGAATTCTGCGCTTCGCGGAAGCCCACAACTGCGAGTCGCTGGCCAAAAGCGCAATCAACTATGTGCATTCAAATTTCCCAGCGGTAAGTCCACAGCAGCCAATCGGGCCAATCTCAGTCATTATTTTCCTTACCCAGATCACGCTGGAGGACGAGTTCCTGGAGACGCCACAGACCTTGCTCTCCCAGCTGCTGAACTCGGAGCTGCTGCGCGTCGACTCCGAGTCGCAGGTGTTCCAGGCCGCCCTGCGCTGGATCAAGCACGACGTGACCCAGCGGCGCTGCTACGTCTTCGACATCTTGTCCCATGTCCGCATGGCCCTGGTCCCCGTCAAGGTGATCGACAAGGCCCTCAAGGACTGCCGGGACATGTCGGTGAAGATAGCCTTGCGTTCGATCTGCCGCGACATTGCCTCGAAGCGGGGCCAGCTGGTGCCGCTGCGCGTGTGCCCGCGGCAGCTGGCCAAGAAGAACATCTACATCATTGGGGGCTCGCGGCGGGACACTCCCAGGACCTGGAACTCGGCCGACTGCATCTTCGAGACGGTGGCCAAGTTCGACATCTTTCGGCGCGAATGGAGCGAGACGGCTCCCATGGAAGTGGGCCGCATTTTGCCAGGCGTGGCCGCTTTGAATGGCAAAATTTATGTGGTCGGCGGCGAGCGCGGCTCGCAGATCCTGGCCAATGGCGAAGTATACGATCCTCAGAATGATTTGTGGCAGCCCATAGCCCCGATGATTGTGCCGCGCTGCGAGTTCGGGCTGTGCACGATGGGCGGCAACCTGTTCGCCGTGGGCGGCTGGATTGGCGACGACATTGGCGGTTCCATGGAGTGCTACGACCCGGAGCAGAATCTCTGGACCCTCATCGGCAGCATGCCCCAGCCGCGCTTCAGCATGGGCGTGGTCAGCTTCGAGGGCTTGATCTACATTGTGGGCGGCTGCACCACAACCACCAGGCACTTGCCGGACTTGATCAGCTACAATCCCTTGACCCGGGAGTGGAGCCACTTGGCCCGCATGCGTACGCCCCGCTGCCAGATGGGCGTGGCCGTCTTGGACCGCTTTCTGTATGTGGTGGGCGGCAACAGCGTCACCCAGGACATACTCAGCTCCGTGGAGCGCTACAGCTTCGACGAGGACAAATGGGTCACCGTCTGCCCTTTAAATGTGCCTCGGGCCATTCCAGCCGTGGCGGCCGCCGACGGCCTCCTCTACGTGGCCGGCGGGGATCAGGTGAGTCGACCGAAACGGAAGGAAAAGTTCATTTCAAATGAGTTTTCTTTCAGCCTTGTGAGGTGAACTTTTACCGGGCACAAATCACCATCAGTTCCGTGGAATGTTACGATCCTTTGTCGGACACTTGGAAGAACTGTCCCGACCTGCCGGTCAGTCGCTCGGAGGCGGGGGCTGTGGTCGTTTAGAACGCCTCGCCCAAACGGAAAACGCCAACACGCTGCCGCCCCCACCTGCCCAATTTCAAGGATCAGAACAAGAACAAAATACGATAGTAAACTTAAGCAAACGAATCTTTCTCTCTGTATCTCCGAGTTTCTCTCTTGCATGTTCCCCTCCTCCTCGTGTAACCAAAGATAAAGAATCCCCCGGGCTGAGCGCGGGCTCCTCGGTGCATCGTAATTGCTGAAAACTCCCCGGCGGAAATTCTGTTGATTTTTTTGTGTTTTAGTCTCGCCGACGTGGCCGCCCCCACCAAACGAAATTCACACACATTCGAAAGAACAAAACTGTATTAATATTTAGGTGCATTATCGAAAAGTAATAAATGTATTCAAAATCAAAAAAACACTCACCTTTTTCAAAACCCAAGCGTCAGCTTTCACCTTTCGATGTTGAAATTTCCGGTCTTGAAATTTTTTGTACAGAAGCAACGAAACTTTTAAAGGATCAGCACAATGGCAAGCGGATCTTTGGCGGGGACTGAGCAGTTGCCCTCGACCTCGCGCAGGAGTCCCACGCACGAGGAGAAGCGCAAGATGCGACTGGAGGACACCCGGCATTCGCTGTACACCAAACACTTCAGCAGCCACCGCCTGCCGCCAGTGCCTGCCCAGCGGCAGACGCTGCACTTGGCGAGAGACGGGGACGTCCAGTCGCCCGCCTCGCAGTTGTCGATTTCCCGGAGCTACCACCGAATGATCCAGCTGAAGCGGCACTCGAACTCGCCGTGGGCCGGCCTGCGGTTGATTCAATGTCCGTACCACAACTGCGAGTCCATGCTGGAGCCGGCCAACTGGCTGGCCCACTACATCAAGGTCCACAAGCCGGGCCGGCAGATCTCGGTGCCCTTTATGGAGGTGGCCCAGCCGCTGGCCAGCAATCCGATACGGGCGCAGTTTGACATTGCCATGCTGGTGCCGGACATTCATATGATTGTGGGGGTGTATAGTTTCAAGCGGGAGAACCTTAATCCCTTCAGCTGCGCCCGCAACCAGCATTTGCCCCAGCGGTTCACCAAGTACAGCCAGCATGGCATTTTGTTGCTGTTTGTTTGTCTGACGAAGCACGCGCCCTTGTGGCGGCGCAAGGAGGTGGGCGAGGCAGTGGCCATTTGGCTGGCCACTCCTTTGCAGGGAGTGACCATTGACATAGCCGCCCGGGCCACGGTGCCGCTGGAGAAATCCTCGCGGACTTACACCAAGCAGTTGAGGGCTCATGCTTTGCGGGCCACGCCCACGCCGTGCCGCGAGTTCATCAAGACCGACACAAACTGCATTTTGATTAACCTGGACGAGTTGCATCCTTTGTTGGGGCCGCCGCAGCAGGGGAAGAAAGTTAATTTGCACTTGAGCATAACCGGCGAACGCAAGACGTGATTCCGATAGCTTATCGATTGTTATTTTGATCGCGATAACTCTGGCAAAATAAATAAGCAGGTTCGCTCTCCTCTCAATCGCAGAGTTGTGTTTTGCTCTCTGCTGCGCCGCAAGACGTGATTCCGATAGCTGATCGATTGTTATTTTGATCGCGATAACTCTGGCAAAATAAATAAGCAGGTTCGCTCTCTCAATCGCAGAGTTGTGTTTTGCTCTCTCTCAACTGTCTCGCTCGCTCTTTTATGCAGAGGCGGCGTTGGTTTGGCGCGCTAAATAATCAAATTTGAAAATCGATTAATTGCCAAATAGCGAATGAGCAAAATTTTTAAAATCTACAATAAACTCTTATATTCCTTAACTCTTGATCCATAATAGTAAAAGTAAAGCTTTTTTTTTCTTTATTATATTTATGTTGACAAAGAACAGCCCTTGTGGTTAGAATAGACAGAAAATAAATGTAAACAGATTCCTTATAATTCTTATAGATACATATATATTTCATACAATTTGTAATCGTAGCCGACAAAGGGACTGACTGCTCACAACAACACAGCAAAATTTACAAATTTTTAACTTAAGATTACATAAAATTTAGGTTTTTTTTAAATACGATAATTTTCTTCTACTAAATATTATAATAAAGGAGCGGGTCGGGAGGGGAACTAGCACACGGATATACATATCTCTATATATCTATAACTGCCTAACCGATTATACCAAAATTTCAAACGCACACAGCTTTTTTGGCCATCAACAAGTGACTCTGGTCGGGATTTTGTGGTCGTGGTTCTGGTTTTTGGGTTGGGGAGGACACACAGAGTTTAAAAATAACTACACTTTAAAATCAATTAAAAACGCGCAAAACAAAACAAACTAAAAACGCACACGCACAACTAATTAACTTGAACTTAAATTTGAACTAATCCGGAATTGGTGGCTAGCCTGCTTTCTGAGTTTGCTTCTGGCGCTGCAACGCCTCGAACGCCTCGATCTCCTTCTTCTCTTTGGCCTGGTTGCGTCGCTCGTACTCCACGCGATGCGAGATTATGCGCTCCACAATGAGCTCTGTGGTCATCTTGTTGCCCGAGTCGATGATGCTGAAGATGCCCCGGGTCTTTGGTATAGCATAAGGATCGATTTTGCCATCGTCCAGCGCGATCGGCGTGCTGCCATGGCAGACCACATCGATCTTAAAGTGCTCCAGCAGTTCCTCCGTAACGCAGTAAGGAGCTCCAATCACAACCTCGTTGACGAACTGCAAGGAAAGCAAATCAAGTTAAAGTATTTCCAACTTTCTCTTTCAGCAAGTTTATGGAATCTCTCGGAGAATTGTTTGTTCTATAAATTAACAGCTCAGCGCTTAAATTTGGCCTACAAAAACAGGGGCTGCCGGTGTTTTTATCGTTGGCTCACCTTGCAGGCCAGGACGCTGAGGACGCGCTCGTGCAGATTCATAATAGGATAGTTGCTGCTTTTGTAGGAATTGACCACGGGATCGGTGTGGAGGCCGACGATGAGATAGTCGCCCAGTTCGCGGGCCTTTTCCAAAAAGTCCAGGTGCCCCACGTGAAAGAGATCAAAGGCTCCGGCCACATAAACCTGGCAAACCAAAACAAAATTAAGCGTAATTGAAAGACAAAGGAACGAAGATTTAACTTACGATTTTGTCGCCAGGATTGGGAGATTTGCCGTCACTGAATTGAATGATCTTTTGGGTGGTTGGCAGAAACTGACTGCAACCGGTCCAGGGGCTTTTGGCAGAGGAATCTTGGCCCATATTCGAAGAACCTGGGTGGAATTTTAGTTGTTGGAGTTTTAAAAACTTTGCTAATTTCATTGGAATACAAATTGTATATACAAATTCAAATGAGAGAGCAGAATTTCAAGTTAAAAGCGAAATTTACATTTTGCATATTTACGATTGCAATTATTTTGTCAGTTTAAGGATTTTAAAGATTTGTTTTGAGAATTTTCACGAGCGCCCCACGAGCACAGGGAATTTTGACATTTTTCATTTCGTACAGTTATTGATATTTTGATTTTGGATATTGGATTTTTAGGTTAGTGGCAAAACAGTGCGTACATAGAAATAAAAAGAAGAGAAATAGGTAAAGATGTAGAGAGAGAGCAACAAAGTCAAAAGAGCAGGATACTGGCGGAGCATCCTCCGGACCGTCTACAAAACTAAACATGCGGATTATGGAAGTTTTCAATGCCACGAAACGGGAGCAGGAAGCACAAGGATTTCATTCGCATGCAGGAGTGGGCGGTAGCAAAACTAATGAGCGAACAGCGCAGGACATGCTGTGGGTGAGGCTACCTTCTTTCTCGATGTCGTACTCGGCGGATCCTTGGCGGAAGTGGGTGCGGGTGAGCAGCAGCATGCGGCCCACCAAATCGGTGGTGGACACTCCGGCGGTGCGCTTGACTTCCCTACAAAGCACAAAATTAGACAGGGCAAGGATAAGAGCGATAGACAAAGCCGGAAAAGCTGGCAGTTCGGGGCGGAAAATGGTTGATTGAAAAAGAATGAAAAACAAGAAACTCTCATTAAAATGCCACTGTGCGCTGACCCAGCCACCAAACTGCCAGCTTCGCAGCTCTTTCCCAAATCTCACACTCACTTGTAGCGGTCGGCGGACTTCACCAGGTGATATGTGTCCACGCCCTCGGCGGTCATGGTGATGTCATCTGGGGGAAAATAAACCCGTTAATTATTTGAAGCTCTCGAACGGCGGGAGCCAACTCACCTCCATGGACACAAAAGTCGCAGTTGTTCTCGTCCAGAACCTCCAAGGTGGTGACGTACGGAGCCCCGAGCACCACTTCGTCCACCCACTTGATGCCCTTGACCATCTTGACGCGCTCCTCCTCCGTGAAGACCGGCGGTCCCTTGTGCTTCGTGATCTCCTCGTCGGTGTGAATGCCCACGATCACCTTATCGCCCAGGGCCTTGGCTTGCCGCAGCGAATTCGCATGGCCAAAGTGCACCATGTCATAGCTGAGGAAACAACAAGCAAAACAAAACATAAGCGATTTCAGATCTAATTAAAGGAGTGGGGACTGGGGAAGGGGAGCGCCTTCCGGTTGTTGTTCTTCTTATCGGAATAGAAACGGAAATGCTGCATGTTCGGGTCAAAAAACACCAGGCTCGTGCCAGGCGATGATAAGATCAGCGGGAGAGGCTTTTAGAAATATTAAAGATCCCCAGAGCCACACGGAATACTAGAAGATCTTTAAGGGAACAGAGTTCTTGAATCTTTCCCAAGTAACTGAGATCCGTAATTTTTAAGGCAATCAAAGGGAACGAAATGTCAGGAATAGAAATAATAAAGATTCCCAGCCAGAAGAAATACTAAAGAATCTTTTAAGTCACTGATTCCTTAAGTCTTCCCTAGGCATCAAAAGAAGTAACTGATTTCCGTAAAAAGACGATAATGAAAGCAGGTTAAAGGGCAACCAAAGGAAACGAGATTTCAGGGAAAGATATAATAGTGAAAGATCTTTTAGGTCACTGATTCCTTAAATCGTTCCCAAGGCATTGAAAGACTATATTAAAGCAGGTTATACGGAAGTTCACGATTAGCTGATTTTCTAGGAATCCAGTTTTGAATATTATTGATTAATTCCAGCTGAAATTAATCAATTTTTAAAAGAGAAAACTTTTAAGTCCTTACAATTTTAAGAATTCAAAAACTCCCAAAGAAAACTTTGTAGAACTTTCACAGACTTTCCTTTTCCATTGGGCCCCTTCTAATCCTCACTAACTGATTCCTTAGATAGGGTAGACTTATTGGTATTGATTTCTGGTCGGAACACTCAGTGCCAAAGGATGACAAAGGGTCCCACGCGACAAATTGCAAAGAGATTAATAAATTTTCAATTAGAAAGCCGAGCTGCCTGCAGTGCTGAAATTGCGGCAGCGACAAGAACCGCTTGGGAATTATAAAGCCAGGAAAAGTGAAAAATCCTCTGCCTCAGCTTGCAAAGGACGCGCGGCACACGAGTCCTTGCGAGAAAAGAAAAAAAAACCGGCTGTAGGGAAATCTTATCAAATATCGAATTAGAGAACCGAAAGCTGACGGAATTATTGGATTGTTTAATTGATAATGCAATCAATTTGAAATTGGGGACTACACGTGCCGCTGAAAAATCAGGTTTTCCTCATTATTTTCGGCCTGACGACACACGTAGGAAATATAAAACCGCTCACATCATCAAAAAACATAAACAAAAATCGTATTAAATTTACATAATGACAGTTGCCGAGAGACAGACGACTGCCCAACTGACCAACTGGCCATTGAGCTTTCCAGTTTTTTAATGACGTCTCTGGGACTCCCCCCACCCCTCGCTGCTACGCTGCTGTCTTCTCTGTCGGCGGCAACCATGCGACTGCACTTTGGACTCGATCACCAGAGCGGCCCACCGACTGCCCCATTGGAATGGATGGAAGCTCATTGCCCGCCCCATTGGGCAACTTGTAATTGCTAATTTCGGTCTCTGGGAACCCAGAACGGGGACTCTATGGGGGCAGGTGTGTCCGGTTGTCCGTTAAATGAGACGTGACTGGGGGAAGCCTGCCTGCGATATCCGATAATAAGGAACCCGCCAATTTAATATCACAAAGGTATAAAAATAAAAATCAAGCTAAGAGTATAAAAATAATTGTTTATTTCCAGTTGATAACACGACAGCGAGGCTAATTGGGTTAAAGATTCCCCCTTCCCCTCTTTTTTTGGATGGAAAGTTTTAGGAATTCCCCTGGCGAGGCAACGGGAAAATCTTTGCGTAATTCCACAAAAACAATAAACAAATACATTTTAATGTAAACATATACATACGTCGGTATGTACGTAAGTTTGATGAAACGTAAACACCCATATCACAGCTATAAGATCAAGGTTGTCTCATTACCTTGAAACCGAAAAAAGTAATAAAAAAGTCGGTGAGTCAGGAGCGAATTTAGTGTGAACGAAAGTCGATTACTCTTTTTTCTAAAGGAAGGCAAGAGAACTTAAGGGAAATTCTCAGGATTTACTGGGAGAAGAGGGAAATGGGATCACTGAAGAGAAACTATAATCTCAAGATCCACTAAGGAGAAAAGACAATGAGCTCAGATATCAAATACTACCACTCTCAGGATCTATTAGGGAGAAAGTGAAATCAGTTGAGATATCAAATTCTATAATTCTTGGAATCTACTGGGGAGACAGTGAAATCAGTTGGGATATCAAATTCTATAATTCTCAGGATCTACTGGGGAGACAGTGAAATCAGTTGGGATATCAAATACTAGAGTTCTGAAGATCTATTGGGTAGAAAGGGAATCCAGATCAGAGATCAAATACTATAATTCCCAGGATCTACTGGGGAGTAAGGCAGATCAAATCAGAGATAAAATTCCCCACCCTTCTTTCTTTTTCAGGAACGTTAGATAACAAAATTGTCCATAGTTCAACTGAACTATTGGCATCTCTTTCCTATCTCTGAACTATAGATCCTCGGCGAATAGAACTTGGGATCAAAAGAGTATATAGGAATCTTCGATTTCGCGGTCAGCTAGACCGACTAATGATAGCCAGCCGGCCTGGCTGGGGGGACTACTCGGATACTGATAAAGCCGAATTCCACTTAAACGGTAAATAGGTTTCTATATAGCCGAGTCACCTGGCGACGTCACCGTCGCACGAAAAATATAAATACCTCGAATTTAAAGACCCACAGATAATGCCGATGAGGAGCTACTAACATCTGGCGGCCAGTGGGGTGGGGTGGGGGGCACCCGTGGCCATTCATGGAAACAACGGATGACAACGGGGGAACCTTTGCTCCCGGAGATTTTGCGGCGCATGAAAAATCTGTGCCGCCTCCGCTTGATTACCGGGGGGTGGGGCTGAGGACTGGCAATGGAACTCGAGCTGATGCTGCGATTACCGTGGGGCCAGTGGGCCTTTAATCAATCGCGGCGTTGACGACGGCAACGTCGTCGACCAGCCAGCGTTTTTTGTTGATTAATAAAAAAATATCACGCGATTCTGAGTAGAATTTGCGCCCTGGCGATAGCAGCCACTTACTATAAATTTGCCTTCTTGGCCAGGAAGGGTGGCGGTCGGGAGGGAGGGGGTCAGATTCAAATCCGAGCGGGATCATTAAAATTACGAAAGTCGTTTTTCATTTGGTTCATTGACATTTCCCCGCAACTAGGCCACCCTGAGGGGTGTGGGGTGCGGGGGGTTGGGAATTCTTTGTACGTCAGCGAGCAGCTGATAGAACCGACGGACGGCACCGGCGGTCAGGGTTATCAGTTTAGCCGAATTTCGAATCCGGAAACTTGTGCGTTTTAAATTTGGAACCGAATTTCAAAGGACAACGGCTCGCCTGCCCCTGGCACATGCGCAGACGAGCGCAAGCAAGAAAATCACGTGATGTTTGGGCAGCCGACAAACGTGAGAAAGGGGCGAGGCCGCCGAGGAGGAATCTCGGGCGGCTGCGGAGCGCCCTGTCTCTGTCGCTCTGACGGGCTGGCCTGGTTGCGTATGCGGCACAAATCATCCGATGTTTATAGTGAGAAATCTGCTTGCTCTCCTCGAGTATGAGGAAATTGTTGTCGAGTGTTGGTTGCTCTGTGTGTGTGTGGGGGGGGGGAGGAGATTAGAGAAACACGTTCTGGGCAATGCAAGAGCCTGGGATGTTTGCGTCATGAGGGCGAGAGAAACAAAGAATAGAATATGAAAATTGAGTAATTAAGGCAAATTGTTGATGATTTCTGAGGCAAAGTAATTCCGCTAGTTCAGCCACAATTGCGGTTGCCATTTATTTATAAACAGACAGCCGAACGTGCTGAATTTGGCGCGTGACGTGACCTTGAACCTGAATTAGCTAAATGGCAACGGCATCGAGCGTGCATAAATTGGCATAATTGGCGACAATCTGGGGCTAACGCTAAAGTCTAAAAAGCCAGAGGGTTTGGCTTATCGCCTCTCGAGTGGTTTTTATGGCCTCAAATCAATCGATTTCCACCGAAAATGTCATAACTTTGACGCACTCGGTCCGCCCACGGAAAATAGGGCCTGGGCCTGGGCCTGGGCCAGGGCGCGACGTCAATGTCATCGATACATACACACACACATACAGCAGACAGCGAGAGTCACACGCTCGCACACCCGTAGAAGTTTGTTAGAGGAAAATTTGTAAATGGAAAACTGACTCACCAGCCATCGCACCATACACGCACTTCCTTGCGGGAGGCGGAGGTGGCGTCTATGCCGTTGCCTTTTCCGTTATGATTGGCGGCGGAGCCGTTGCAAGTACCGTTTAACACTTTGTCACTCATGATTTCTCTGTATATTTGGTATTTTGTTTTTGGTTGCCACTACTAAACTGATTATGTGTTTTATATGGTGTACAAAGCACAGCTAACTTTGTTTTATATCACACTGTGTTGTTTGAGGTACCAGAGCACGACCACGACGTGCACGATACGAGAGCAAAACTGGCTTTAATTTGTTATGATGCGTTGCGCTAATTAAAAAACGGCTCTAAAAAACCGACGGCTGATTTACTACCGATACCCGATAGCCGCACCGCATAATCGACTATTCATCTATCGAATGAGCTGGAAAATATAAACGAAAATAAGGTTATTACAGCACCTGTGCCTCGTGCTCTTTACAAAAATAAGCAGCGTATAACAACAATATAAAAAACGCAGCACATATTTTTCCATCTTCGTGACACGATAGCTAGGGATCTCAAATATTTCGATAGTAATCGATTTTATTGTATGTGAAAATAAAAGAAAACATTAAAATTACAGTACTTACAAAACATTGCTTAAAACATTAACATGTTAAAAGGTTATTTTCTTTTTTCGCAAATTAACTTTATAGATTTGAACAAGTTCTTAACACTTTCCGCGGGACTATCAGGTGTAGAGCTGTCGCCTTCTCCTATTACTCTATACGGGCACATTGAAACCGAAACTCGATTCTCAGTGATGCTCTTTAAACATATCGCTATCGGCCCACAAGCAATAAGAATTTGATATCGGTACAAAATTTGTTGTAAATATTTTGTTTAAAAAAATGAAGCAAATTAACGAAGCCAGCCTTGAAAAGCCTTTTTACGCCACACTAGTACCGGAATATTTTAGTAACAACTTGTAGGATCAGATACACGAAGCATTCAAAATAAATTTCACGTGATTATATATTTCTTTTTAAGTTTTTATCGCAAGCGCAGTTTTTTTTTTTGTTCTTACTAAAACATTTTTCACACAATATCGCGCAATGTCCAAACGTTCCAACACCCTCGAGGCCTACGCCGCCGCCGAAAATCGTTTGCTAGATATTATGTCGCCGCCGGAGACCCTAGAGGCCGCCTTGGCCACCGACTCTAACTCCTCCGTGCGCGCAACCTCCATTGCCACCGATGGCATGCCACCAGCGGCGGGAAACCTCGACCCCGCCGTCGACAATATACTTCACGTTATCTCAGATAACACAGACATACAAAGTCTCATCTCATGCGAGGAAGACTTCAAAGGATTCAACGACTCCTGGCGCACCAGTGAGCTGGGTGAGTGTGGTCCTCTCATTTACGGCCTCTGCCGCAGCGCCGTCAACTTGGCCCCGACCAGCGAAGACTTCAACAATGCCGACCTCACACCCATAAACTCGGCCCCCGACTGCCGCGGCTTCCAGGACACTAGCGCAGCTATGGACTCCCAAACAGAAAGTACGTTGCCCCAAGCCCATTTTTCCAGATTTCCATTAAAAGCCTTTCCTCAAACAGACATGCACACTACCGAAGAGGAAATGACCTGCGAGGAGCCTCCCTACCAGCAGTACGAGGACCTCAACCTGACCACCTCCGAGGACCCGGGCCAGGCCATTTACATGAACCACCAAGGGCCGGTCATGCCCACCAATGCGCATATAGCCGAGGAAATCGAGATAATCGAGCGTTCGGATGATGAGGACCTCGACAATCCCAACGGCTCCGTCGACGACCCGGAGACCTCCGAGTGTCTAATCTACGACGACATGGACGGCCAGCACGGGGAAGAGGAACATGTCAACGAGGATGTCGTTGTGCTTTCCCACGACAACGGCTGCGCCATCATCCTGTCCGCCCACGACCTCACCGATCCCCAGGTGATGGCCCACAACTTCCTCCGGGCCGAGGGCCAGCCCCGCAATGTCTTTCTCCAAGTGCTGCCCCAGGACCAGGACGCTGTCAACCAGTCCCAGCTCAACGGCGAGGCCTACATGTCCAACATGATGGTGGTCGAGGAAGAGGAGTCCCATCCAGACGCCCATCATGTCTACCTCAGCGATGCCGCTCTCGAGCAGCAGGAACATCAGATATACGTGGCCCAAGTGGAGCACCAACAGGCCGTGCCCCAGCCCCGCAATCAGCATCAGCAAGGCAACGCAATCGGCGACCAAAACCAGCCGCGCTTAGTTTGCTTCGACGAGGACTCCGAGGAGGATGCCAACAATGAGAACATCACCTACGTGGACGACGCTCCCCTGGAAGAGGACCAGCCCGACATGTGCCCCGTCTACGACCGCGACGAAGAAATGGACGAGGACGACCAGCAGCTGATCTACCAGCAGAGCTACCCAGAGGAGCCCCTGGCCGCCAATGTCACAGTCGAGCAAATGCAGGCAGAGCATCCAACGATTGTCATCGACAGCGACAACGAGACAGAGCATCAAATTGGCGATGGTTTGCCTCCGGTTGCTCCACTGGCCACCGCCCATCCAGGGGCACCGCAAACGCTCAGCTGGCGCGACCACAGCAGCACCACCGAGTTCCCCATGAGCTCCACCTCGCGCCCCAATGGCAGCGACTATGACGACTACGACGACGACATAGCCGAGGACCAGCCCGCCCCCGACCTGCCGCCCCAGCCGGCCCCGCGCAAGTTCGCGGGCCTGCTCAAGAACAGCCTCTCCCCGGAGTCCATGGAGCGCAAGCTGGCCACCATCTGCCAGACCCAGCCGCAGATGTCCGTGGCCGAGAAGGTGGCCAGCTGGAATTGCTCGCCGGCCTGCGATCCCGTCGAGGATGTGGAGAAATTCGAAGCGGTCTTCCAGCAGCGCGAGACCCGCCGCCTGGCAGCTGCCGCCGAGGACACCGAGACAGACGACGACAGCAGCCGCCCGCGCAAACGGGAGCACAACTTCAACGAATTCCGCCAGTCGCTCACCACCAACCTGATGAACATCACCAAGGAAATCTTCGAGTCAGCGGCCGCCCAGCCCAGCGAGCCCAGCATCGACGACCGCGAGCTGCTGGCCGGCAACATCTTCGCCACCACCGAGGCCACCAGCCAGCTCACCCTGACCAAGAAGAAGGTGCTCCGCGACAGCTACAAGCGCCTGATGAAGGCCATGCCGCCGCCCGAGGCGCCCATTGTGCTGGACGATGACGACGAGGATGACGACTGCTTCGAGGTGGAAATCACCCCCAACCTGGCCACCAACTCCATGTCGGTGGCCACGCTAGTGCCTCAACTGGAGCTGGGCATCCGCCCCAGCACCCCCACCCCGCCAGCGGCCCGGCAGCCCGAAGAGCCGCCGCTCAGCCAAATGAAGACCACCCACACCCAAACCACCGCCCAGCAGGAGCCCGAGAAGCCGAAATTAAACGCCGCCTTGTCCACCCAGACCAAGGAAACCTCCACCACGGATCTCGAGCAGCATTTGGCCAAGCCCGAGGCCTTGGCAGTGCCCAACGGCTTCGCCGATGTCGTGTGGAATGTGATGCGCGAGCAGGTGGCCCAGCAGTGCCAGAGCTCGGCCACGGCCCTGGCCAGCACCAACGGCCCTTCCAGCGCCAACGACAGCGGCCGGCCGGAGGACGAGCGCTTCTACCGGCAGCACGAGTTCTGCAACTACCTCGGCCTCACCGAGCTGGCCACGGCCAATGCAGTGGCCACGGCCATGCGGGAGCTGGCCAACAGCAACCTGGGCCGCAGGACTCTGCGGGCGCGCCCCCAGCAGCAAATGGACCGCATGCGGAACGATGTAAGGGGCAAGCGGCGCCTTGGCAGGGAGCGCCAGCAGCAGGCCACGAGCAGCGGCGAGCAGACCACCAGCCTGGAGAACATGAGGCCGGGCAAGGAGAACTCGCCGATTTCCATGACGGAGGTGATGCCGTCGCCGCTGCCGCCCGCCCGCCGGGCCACGGACCCCGAGCGCCCGCCGCTCGGCTCTCCCGTCCTGCACAGCACGCTGTTTGAGAATTTCTACAGCCGGCAGCGTCTCGCGGAGAAGGAGCCACTGCCCCAGGGAAGCTACGCAGGGCTCAGCCCGGAGCCCAAGCAGACGCAGATCCATGCGGCCATGCAGCAGCGCCTGAAGCAGGCCAGGGAGGCCAAGCCGTCGATCTACATAGTCCAGGCCATGGACCATGGCAAGGAGACGCCCAACCTCAGTTCGTATGGAGAAGTGGGCGATTTGATTGGCCCCCGCCCCTCGCTGGTGGAAGTGCCGCCGCCCAAGCCTCTGCCGGAGCGGGCCTCGCCTGCCAAGGTCACTAGATCGCCCAACAAATCCCCGGAGGCTGCCCGCAAGCTGCACGAGGGCCGCGTCCAGAAGAAAAAACCGCGCACTTTGAACCTCAACGTCCGGGACCTGGTGACCCGCTCGACCACCCACCTGAACTCGAAGCTGCTGCGCAATCGGAAAATCAATCTGATGAAAAGCTACGCCCTCAACGACGCAGCCGCTGCCCCGGTTGTGGCCGGCAAATCCAAGCGCCTGACCGGCGGCACCACCGGCAAGAAAACCACCAACTCCCCGCCGGCCAAGCCTGGCAAGAAGGCCACGCTTAAATTGGCCGTGGCAGCAGCCCCGCCCGCTTTGGTGCCCACCCAGCTGAACCCCCAGATGGCCCCCACCCAGCGGGAAGTGCGCACGGTGATCATCGACCGCAACGAGCTGATGGAGTCCAATCGCCTGGGCCCAGTGCAGCATCGCCTGCACAACCAGCAGGTGACCGGGGCTGTCCCGCCGCCCAAGCCGGCCAGTCCTGCCAAGAGTCCCGCGAAGACGGGCGGCAAGCTGAAGAAGCTGCGCAAGGCCTTGACCCCTGGCGGGGCGGCCACGGCTGCCCGGGCAGTGGCTCGGCAGACCACGGGCTCTAAAACCGGCAAGTCTTCCAAGGCGAAACGGGCGCGCGCCCAGTCGCTGCCAGGGCCGCCCATGGAGCACCCCGGACCCAGCAATGCCCGCCTGGAGCCGGCGCCAGAGCCGCTGCCCCCCAGGCCGCAGGACGACTATGCCTACACCCCGGACACCCAGGAGTTTATAGCCAATCATGCGGTGGTAAGGCCGCCGGTGTTTGGCCCGGCCGCCCGGCGGTTTGTGAACAGCGTGAAGAAGTCCTTGGATCGGTCGATGGAGGAGGAGGTGGCTGCTCCTTTCAGGGAATCCGTGTCGCCTTACGATTTCCTGGTCAAGCCGGCCATGGTCTATCCCACGGAGCAGTTCACTTCGCCGCGCCGCAGTCCGCATTTCTCGCGGCGCCGGGAGACGGCGGGCACCACCGAACCCTCCTGCCTGCTGCCCCTGCCCGACATACGCACGGCCCAGCCGGGCGGGCTGCTGCGGCTGACCCACGGCTCGCCGATCCTGCGCAACCCGCTGGCCTGGAAGCACGGCAGGGTCTTGTATATGTACTATGAGCTGGACCAGCTGATCGTGCTCCAGGAGAAGATCATCTCCTTCTGGAAGTTCTCCAAGCTCTTCAACGTTTTATCGCGCAAGCTGGAGCGGGAGAAGGGCTCCCAGTCGCAGGAGTCGCCGCGCCTGTGCGAGGGCGATGCCGGCGGGCTCATGAACGAGGCCCAGAAGTGGGTCCACCTGGGCCGCTCCCGGCGCATCACCACGGGTGAGTTGGCCTCGAATTAGACAGAAAGGAAGTTGGCTTAATTTTGTTTTTTTCAGACTTCGAGATCGACACGCCCTACGGGAACCGCCTGTGCGTGCACAACTCCACGCCCGTGTACATCGAGATGCGCTGCCATCCGCTGGACCACCACAAGCGCGAGGGCAAGCTGCATTCGCTCTACGTGAATGTTTACTACTACTGCGAGGAGGAGATGCGCCCCAAGATGCATTCCGTGCACTTGGATGCGGTCAACTGGTGAGATTTGAAAGGAAGCTCCTTGGACTTGAACTAATTTCTGGTTTTCTTGGCTTACAGCGAAGCGGGCCATGTGATCTACACGACAATCACGGAGTCGCGTTACTTTGTGATGGCCTGGCAGCAGGACCAAGGCACGAACAAGAGCCGCTCGGGCATTTGCAAATACTCCTTGACCCCCACGCTGGACACCCTGGCCAGCATACGCGAGTTCAAGCCGCTGCGCTACGAGCTCAAGTACATTGAGTGCCTCACCGAGGACCGGCTCATTGGCTACGGAGCCACGCGCGTGACCATCTGGGACCACCGCAGCGGCGACACCCTGATGAACTACGACTTCGGCTTCGAGCTGGGCCGCAATCTGGGGGCCATGCATTTCCCCAGCTTCGACATGGGCCAGAGCAGTTTGTTGCTGTTGTTCCAGCACCACAAGGAGGCCAACCGCCAGCCGGAGCTGCGGGTCATAGCCTGCGAGCTGTCGCATGCCACGCCCTCGCATCGAGTGCTGCATGTGCATCGGCTGCCGTCGCCGCAGTTCGACAACGGGGTGGTGGCCATCAACACAGGCGATCATTTGATTCTGCGTTCGCGCAGCGAGGATGAGATTTGGATCAGTGCGGCGGACCCGCGGCTGCTCACCTATGCGGCGCCCTCGGGCGAGGGCATCCAGCGGTTCTACACGCGCCACAAGTCCCAGGTCATTGAGCTGGGGCCGCTGACGCTGACCGTGGACAGCATTGCCAATCACATGCTGAAGCTGGCCACCCAGCATCAGATCTAAAGGACATATCCATTCCTGATCCCCCCCACCCCTGACAATGCCCTAACCCGGATGTGAAAGATTTCAATCTCAGCCAAGAACAAGCAGACCGCGTCGACGGTCTTGCGCTCACCTGATTAACTTGTCCTATTCCCCCCTCCCACTAGAAGCTGTGTAAGCGTGTAAAGTATCCGAATGTGTCCTTTTTTGGTTCCCCCAAAGAGTTTGAGAACGTTATCCAAATTGTCGAGCTCTCCGTAGGAAATAAAAGGGAAAATTTCAGATGTCTTTTGTATCATCGCCTTAAACGCCTGCGTGTCGTTGTTTAGGTTAAATCGAATCGTGGATTTCAGTTTCCTAGTTTAATTAGCGTAGCTCTAGGGATGTTTTTTTTTATTGTTTTATATTTGCTTTTTAATTGCTATTCGTATTTAATATTATGTTTTTTAGTTTTTATTTTTCTTGAAGAAAAACCGGGAGGGCTCCCTACGAATGCACGAAGCGTGTCATAATTTTTAGTTCTTTTTAGAGTTTAAGGAACCACAAAATCAACAAGAAAACCAAATGAAGAAACTGAAGAATAAATACAAATTTTTAATTTTGATTTAATAAAATTAATTGAAAATAATTTATCAAGGGATTTTCAGGATCAAGCAAATGGGCAATCTGAGCTTTACTTTTTGCGGCCTTCGACGACTTTTTTTCCCCCGTTTTTATGCATTTCCAAAAAAATGGGCGAAAAAAAAGGCGTGGCATTATATAAAATGCACATTATACTAACTATATAATTAAAAAAAACATCCGTTTCCTCCAGGATTTGAACCCACGTCCTTTGTCTACTTCTCAAAATCCGCAAAGGCTTCGTTGTTTGGTTTCATTTTCAAGTCATTTTTTTGGGTAAAAAATGGTAAAATTTCGATTTTCCTTATATCTTAACGGATATAGTC
>JBAMCP010000234.1:21094-72885 GCA_037075105.1 Lissocephala sabroskyi
GGTTTCATTTTCAAGTCATTTTTTTGGGTAAAAAATGGTAAAATTTCGATTTTCCTTATATCTTAACGGATATAGTCGTGGGTGGTATCAAACGAAAGGTATTTTGAAGCCAAACAACTTTTCCTCATAAACTTTTGAGATTACATTAATAGTTTGGGAACTACAGCTCTTTGAAATTTTCCGCCGGAAGGGGTAACATTTCAAGACCTGTAACTATATAATTTTAGATAACTATTGATATAATCACTTTATCAATTTAATAAATATAGTTATACCATTAAACAAACAAAATTTTGTAGAGCCTGCTTAAAGGGTATAGGAGTTACAGAGGTTTGAAAAGAGGGTAAAAAATTTCTATAATTGCCCATATCTCAAATACTACCGATCCAATATTAACCAAATTTTCAGGATAGATGTATATTTGTAACTCCCTATATAGTGCAAATTTTGAAGGCTATATCTGTTAGATTTTAAAAATTATTATATATTTACCGTTTGATAGTTTTATAGAACTCTGGGTAAATATTTTTTAAAAATTCTTTTTTGTTGCATTAAATACTATAAATTTACATCTATTTGCAAAATTTCGTATATCTAGCTATAATAGATCAGGCAGAATTAAGTTTTAAAATTTGCAAAAAAATCGTCAAGTAGACAAATGAAAAAGTGGCTCAGCCTGAGTCGATTGGCCTTGCCAGTTTGATTTTTCAAATTTTTAAGTTTTAAGCCGACTCACCTTGTTTCGACGAAGCACCCTATGGCTTCGGAGCTTCGAACAGGTGAAGTGCGCCGCCATTTTGATCGTGGGACTGAGAGCTTGAAAAAATCAAGTTTACTTTGCTGATTTGTTATATTCTCCGCTAGCACCGCGGCCACGGCTTTGGCATTTAGTCGAGTGGGTAGCGCGCTTAACTCCCACGCCGAAGTCGCGGGTTCGCATCCCAGGCAAAGTGAAAGTTTTTTTTGGCGTCTCGAAGTCGCGGGTTCGATTCGCAATTAGAAAAAATAAATTATAATTCTTTTTTTAAAGCCTTTTTTTATTTTTTTAGGCTTATGGGAGGCTATTCCACTTCTGGAATACCCCATCCAGGAATTTAAGGCTAGTAATTCGCAGGGTTTTCTGTTTTTGTCTTCGTCTTCATCGTTTTATATTTAAACACTTTTGGTATTTGGAACTTAACAATGTGGACTGACTACTCGTTCCGCCGTTTCTCTACGATCTAAAAAGGTATTACAAATATTAGTTTATTCATTTATCGCTATATACACAAGTCGGCCAACGTGTGCCGTTTTTTACTCTTTCGCGTAAAGTAAAAATTTATATAAAAATCTGAGGTTTTGAATTCAAATAGAGCTACGATTCTACTATATAAATACATCCTACAAGGAAATCTTAAGCCTGGCAGAAATCGAAACTCAAAACGGGAACACAAACAAGAGA
Source organism: Lissocephala sabroskyi (assembly GCA_037075105.1). NCBI lineage: Eukaryota > Metazoa > Arthropoda > Insecta > Diptera > Drosophilidae > Lissocephala > Lissocephala sabroskyi. The sequence continues at coordinate 22,536 of JBAMCP010000234.1, forward strand.
ATCTCTCAAAAACACAGAGAGAGCGCGCGGTTGGGAGTATGTGAATGTCTTTTCCGGCAGATAGAGGAAGGGAAGAGAGGTGTATAAAAATTCTAGATAGATTAATCCGTCTAACCTAAGCTAGTAAAGTACAAGGATTTCATTTTTAGCAAATCATCAGACGAAAGTGATATAGGCTTCTAGGAAGTGCTTGAGGCTCTGGAGTCCTCCCGCCTGCTGGCCAGCACGTGGGCCCTGCGGCTCCGATTGGGCAGCAAAACACCCGCCGATCACTACAATTCCTTGTCGGGTTTTTTCTTGGCGCTCGTGGCAGTCGTCGCCGTGGTGGTGGCCGTCGTAGAGCCGCTCACAGTGGTGCTCCTGTCCGCCGCCAGCGTCTCGTTCTGGCGGGCATTCTTGGCCAGCTGCCAGCGCTTGAACTCCACCATCTGCAGGATGCGCACGCTCAGCTGCGGGCGAAGCTTGATCACCGTCGACAATTTGGCAAACTCCTGGCTGTACATGAAGACCACAGGGATGGTGACATCATCAGTGCCATCGCCGGACATGGCGAACATCGGCTGCGTCTCGCCGGAAGAACCTGGTACATTATCACAGACAATTAGGGCAGCTGCGCCGGCTTCCTGCGCCAGGCGCGCCTTGCTCACGAAGGTGCAGTCGCCGCGCTGGGCCACCACGATCTTGCCCTTGAGCAGGGCGGCATTGTGGAGCGGCTTGTCGCAGGCCTTGAAGGGGCTGGCCAGGACAATGCCGCCCTCGACGAACTGCTCGCCCACCAGCTCGGGGCTGAAGTGCGAGGGGCCGGCCATCAGAGCCGTCCAGTCCTGCGACTGCTCGTCAATTCGATACGCAACGGCCTGTGGGAAAAACTCCGGTCAATCCAAAGGATTTTATAACATTGAGAGGCCGGGAAACTCACCTGCAGCTGGGCCAGTTGATTGATGCTCTGGAGCTTGGTGAGCTCCAGCATTTCCTGCATGAACTGCAGGCCCATTTCGCCCTCGTCGTGGCTTTTGGCCTGGCAAAAGGACACAGTTTTAAAATAGATTGAGCAAAGCTTTTTCCGGCACTCACATTGTAGAAGCTGTGGAAGAGGCGCACCTTGCCGTCGCCTATGGAAACCATCGTGATGCCCATGTCGTAAACCGCGCGTAGATGGTCCGCATTGCTCGCCTGAAAGTCCAAAGCGGACAGACGCTTGCCGGTGACCGTTCGCGGGCACGAGCCCGAAATAAAGTTCCGCAGCGGCTTGCGCACTTTCTCCGGGAACAGCTTATTCGAGCTGGGGCAGGTGCGCATGAAGTCGAGGACGTTGTGCTCGTCCGATTGCCGAAAGCCTGCAAATCAAAAAATAAAATCAAATTAAAGTTTCGTCCGCTAAATTTTCCTACACCTTCGGCTTACTGAACGTGGCGTTGCCCAGCTGGGCAATGGAGAGCGGCAGCAGGTGAGCCTCCGTGGTGAACACGAACTCGTCTACATTGATGATCAGGTCCTGCGGCTCGGAGAACAGCAAAAACAAATATTTGAAGGTCTCCGATAGAACAAACGAGTCCATGCGATCCTCGTGCTTGCCCGTCCGGACATCATTGACGGCCGCATAGCCGCAGGCCACCTTGGCGTAGGACTGCAGGGTCTTCAAGGCCTTCTTGCCCACCTGCAGGTAGTGGTGGTCGCCGGTGGCGCGGTACAGGAAGTAGGTGGACTCAATGAACTCGGGGCGCAGGTGGTGCTGGCCCCAGTGGATCTGGAAGTCCACGGTGAAGGCCTCGGGTATAAACGTGTGCATTTGCATCACTTGGTAGAGCATTTCGTGGGTCTGCACGGCTGGTTTCAAATCGCCCGAGAGCACCTGCAGGCCCGGCCAAAAGGCCAGCAGAGAGTCCATGAAATTGCGCGACTTGGCATGCGGCCGATGCATCAGCACATCCAGCAGCATTGGCCCCTCGCTCACATACTTCATCACCGCATTATAATGCCGGTTGAACCGCGCCAAGTACTTGTCGTCGCCCAGCAGCACGTACGACTTGAACAGATACTCGTAGTAGCTGTCGATGCCGGCGCCCACGCCGGAGTCGCGGCGCACCCAGTCGCCGGAATGGACGTTGAGCACCGTGCCCATGAGGTCGGAGCCGCGGTGGCGCAGCTTCCACAAAGCGTCCATGGCGGCATGGGCGCGCACCTCGAAGATGGGGTCGCCTGTGAGCCGGGAGAGGGCCGCAAACTCCAGCAGAATGGTTCCCGCGCAGGCCGTGCAGGTCTCGCGGGACTTCTTCAGCTGCGGGTCCTTCATGCCCAGCCGCAGGTTGACGCGGGCATGCGGTATGCCTGTGGTGGTGTTGAAGGCCGGCAGCAGCCGGTAGCCCAGCTCGCGGGCCATTTCCAGCAGCTCGCCCTTGTACCAGTGCATGACGTCGGCCTGCTTCTGGATGTACTCGGCCAGGATGTGGGCCGAGAGCAGGCCGCCCACCATGCGTATGTTGGTCTCGAACACCGAGACTATGATGTCGCTGTCGAACTGGACATCGCGTATGACCAGCTTGACGGCGTGCTCGAATTCGGCGAAGTCTCCGAGCAAAACCAGCGTGTCCAGTGTGTCGACCAGCGTCATTGAGAAGCTAGAAGAGCGAGAGCCATGAAATCGCTTATTAAAATTCCCGCTGGCCAGCACTCACTTGCCGAGTATGTCGTCCATGTCGCCGCGGGAGGGGGTCACCCCGCGGTAGCGGCCCTTGCAGGACAGCGGCATCAGCTCGTCCGCGGGATACGCGTTCTCCATGTACGCCTGATATGCATGGTAGAACATGTCGCGGGCCTCCTCTCTGCGAAGGAGAAGAGCGGTTAGTGGGCTGGGGAGGCAGAGAGAGCAGATCTCGACTCACCTTAGCTCGGCCCGCTCTTTGTGGGACATGTTCTGGGTGGGTATGGCGCTCTCGGCATGGGCACAGGTGGTGGCTGCGGCCAAAATTAGAGCGGCCAGCAGCACAGCCGACGCTGGCAGCGACGGGGTCATTGTGGCAGCTGGCTTTTGCAATGGAATGAATCTAAATATGGATCCTAGGTAAGTGCAGCAACATGGGCAGCAGTGGTTGCGTGGTCTTTGTTGTTGGGTCGGCGGCAGCGCTATCGCCACGGTCGCCGTGAAGTTGACCTTCACTTTGAACGTGGTATTTGGGGGATTTTGGTGCGTTTGTAATTAGATTGGAGGTTGATTTGTTGTTTTATGATCGCCAGAGATGGCGTGTGTTTTGTTTCATTTAAATTTTAAATTGCTCATTAATTATATCTGCCAAGGAGAAGAGAAAACAACATTCATTATTGTACGGCAGCTTGTAATATGCAAATTAAGTTTTTGCCAAGGTATCTCCTGGGTAATTTTACACACGCACACACACCCACTTACACATTGCTTTCGTTGCATTTTGAACAATACCGAAAATGACGAATTTTATTTTGGTTTTCGCTAAAATATCCCACGACTGCACTTTTCCGTCGATAGCTCAGTGTTATCGATAGCTTGAAGCTTATGTCAATCGGTTGTTAAATTTGCGACCAAAAAGCTTTAACGATCGCTGCATTTTTATTTAAATTAAAGGCAAAATGCAATCTCTGGTTGATCAGTCTTTGGCAAAAAGAGTTTAAGCGTTGATAAATTAAAAAATTCATAAGTTTAAATTTCGATAATTTACTATCGAAGTTTCGATAGGTTTTTTGTTTGTTTGAAATTAAACAACAAGAATACTCAATATTAATTTGCCCATTAATATTGCAGATGAAAACTCTATGGCCTTTTCTTTTTAAAGTGGATTCGTGTTAAATTTTGCCATATTTTCTAGCACTTAATTAAAAATGGCAACTCTGTAAGGCCCATTGACCAAAACAAGCTGGACAATCGAATCGCAATTCGCGCCATTTGCGGTTTTCATTAAAATGGTAAATATTTTCTCCAGGCGTACTACAAATTTAATTAAATATATATTTTCTGGATTCTTAACCCTAGCGGCGCAGCCTAGCTCCCAGCCAGCGCCCAGGCGACCACATAAAGTCGAGCCAGAACTTCGCCTCTCCCTTGATAAACAAAAACAAACGCACTTGCCAGGTGGAATTGCAGAAACGCAATATCCTTCGAAATTCCAACAAATCCGAGGATCCCGACGATGACAGGCCCCCGCTGCCCGTTCGCTTCGTCCCCAACAGCGACTACGAGCGCGCCATTGCCAAAGTGCTGGAGCGGCCATTCAAGGTGCCCATCGAAAATTATGTGGCGGACTACGGAGGGAACCGCTGCCTGGGCATGCGGCGCACAGCCAGGCGTCGTGCCCTGCACGATCCCCAGGCCTGCAATGCCTTGGTCCTCTACAGCCCGCCCAACTACTCGGAGCACCAGCGCATCACCATGGATGCCAACGCCATCAAAGTCCACATTGTGGTGGATCCCGCACTCACCAACATCCTGCGCCCGCATCAGCGGGAAGGCGTGCGCTTCATGTACGAGTGCGTCGAGGGCAAGCGGGGGCCATTTAATGGCTGCATCATGGCCGACGAAATGGGCCTGGGCAAGACCCTCCAATGCGTCACCCTGGTGTGGACCCTGCTGCGCCAGAGCAGCGACTGCAAGCCCACCATAAACAAGGCCATCATAGTGTCCCCCTCGTCGTTGGTGAAGAACTGGGAGAAGGAGTTCGCCAAGTGGCTGCAGGGCCGCCTCCACTGCCTGGCCATGGAGGGCGGCTCAAAGGCCGACAACATCCGAGCCCTCGAGCAGTTCGCCAAGAACAGCGCCAGCCGCCAGGGCACGCCCGTCCTCCTCATCAGCTACGAGACCTTCCGCGTCTACGCTGAGATCCTCTGCCAGACCGAAGTGGGCATAGTCATTTGCGACGAAGGCCACCGCCTCAAGAACAGCGACAACCTCACCTACCAGGCCCTCATGGGCCTGAAGACCAAGCGGCGGGTCCTGCTCTCCGGCACGCCCATTCAGAACGACCTGACCGAGTACTTCAGCCTGGTGAACTTTGTGAATCCCGAGATGCTCGGCTCGGCGGCGGACTTCAAGCGGAACTTCGAGAACTCTATACTCAGGGGCCAGAATGCCGACTCCACGGACGGCGAAAGGCAGCGGGCCATCGAGAAGACCCAGGAGCTGGGGGGGCTGGTCAACCAGTGCATCATTCGGCGCACTAACCAAATCCTCACCAAATATCTGCCCATCAAATTCGAAATGGTGATTTGCGCCAAACTCACCGACATTCAGCTCCAAATCTACATGAACTTCCTCAAGTCCGACCAGGTGCGGCGCAGCCTGGCAGGTGAGCTTGGAGTCCTTAAAAGAATTTTGTTGTTTCAAGTTTGATTTTTCCAGACAGCGGCGAGAAGGCCTCGCTGACGGCCTTGGCCGACATCACCACGCTGAAGAAGCTCTGCAGTCACCCGGATCTCATCTACGAGAAGATTGCGGCCCGGGAAAAAGGCTTCGAGAACTCCCAGAACATCCTGCCCGCCAACTACCAGCCCAAGTGAGTTTCTCTCAACCCTCCAGCCCGCCAGGCAGTTAATTTCTTTTGCTTAGGGACATCAATCCCGAGATGAGCGGGAAGTTCGTCCTTTTGGACTTTATGCTGGCCGCCATCCGCGCCAACAGCGACGACAAAGTTGTGCTCATTTCGAATTACACGCAGACGCTGGACCTGTTCGAGCGCCTGGCGAGGAAGCGGGGCTTCTCCTATGTCCGCCTGGACGGCTCCATGTCGATCAAGAAGCGCTCCAAGGTGGTGGACAAGTTCAACGACCCCGCCTCGGACTGCTTCCTCTTCATGCTGAGCTCCAAGGCCGGCGGCTGTGGCTTGAATTTGATTGGGGCCAATCGCTTGTTTATGTTCGATCCCGACTGGAACCCAGCCAACGACGAGCAGGCCATGGCCCGCATCTGGCGCGACGGGCAGAAGAAGCCCTGCTACATTTACCGGCTGGTGGCGGTGAGTAGGCCAAGCCAAAAGTCCTTGCCGTTTGTTCATTGCTTTGTCTTTAGAGCGGCTCGATCGAGGAGAAAATACTGCAGCGCCAGACCCACAAGAAGTCCTTGTCCAGCACGATCATCGACAACAACGAGTCCTCGGAGAAGCACTTCACCCGCGAGGACCTCAAAGACCTCTTCCGCTTCGAGGCCAACATTCTGTCCGACACCCACGACAAGCTGAAGTGCAAGCGCTGCTACCAAAACATCCAGACGGAGCCGCCGCCCGAGAGCACCGACTGCACCTCCCACCTGTCGCAGTGGTTCCATTGCAGCAACAACCGCGGGCTGCCCGACAGCATCCTATCGCAGGCCTGGTCGGCCAGTCAGTGCGTGTCCTTTGTGTTCCATCACCGCTCCCAGAGCACTGCCAAGGAGGAGGTGGCAGAGGAGCCGCCCAAGAAACGCAAGCGGGAGCCAAAGCCCGAGAGCGACGAGGATTTCGAGCCGGACGACAGCGGAGACGAGGATTTCAGGGGCTTCGATTGTTAAGTTTGCCGTCTTGTTTAATTGTAGAACCTGATTTCGTCTTAAAGTAGTTTTTGTATTGCTTTTGTTAACAATTAACAAAGGTTTGCTTCTGGGCCGCTGGCACGGCGGCCTTAGGAATCCCCTCGTCCGGGTGTGCCAATGGGAATACAGATTTGTAACACAGTCAAGAGAACACACAGCGGTCGATGCGTAGGCATCTAAACGTCGATGATCTTATGCTCCAGCTCGACCCACACGTTGCTCTTCTCGGGCGGCTTCTGCAAGGGCGAAGGCTGCTGCTGCAGTTCAGTCAGAAAGTTGGCAATCCCCTGGTAGTAGCTGCCCGGGAAAATCCAAATTAGCCAGGCCGGCAAATCAAAACTGACACCCTTACCCGTCCACTACCCAAGTGTCGTTGTGGGAGCCGCCCACGAACTCGAGCAGGCGCTTCTGCTCGCTACCGCATTCGGTGTACAAGGCACGCATCATACGCGGCGGCACCAGGTTGTCCGCCAGCCCGGAAATAAATAGAAATGGCACCGCACACTTGCTGATTTTGTTTAGAGACTTGAACTGTAAACAAAACGTTGGTCAGTAAGCGGCGAGGGGCAGTCAAGTTTCCTTACCTTATTCTTATATAATAAATTTGGTATGTACTTCACAGACGGATGGACTAGTTCCTCGGCCATGTCGGGTATGCTGGTGAAGGTGTTTTCGACCATGGCGCACATGATTTTCCGGCCGTAGACAGTGTCGGCCGCCACGTCAACGACCACAGCGCCGCCCAGTGAGCGCCCGAAGAGAATCAGCTGCGCGTGGTCCAAGTCGTGGCGGGTCTGCAGGTAGTCAATGGCGGCCCGGGCGTCCCTGACCAGGCCGCGTTCGGTTGGCACACCGGTGGAGAGACCGTAGCCGCGGTACTCCACCATCAGTATGTTGCAGCGCAAGTTGTGGTAGATGCCCCAGGCGTTTTGAAGGCGATGGCCCATGTTGCCCGCATTGCCGTGGAAGTAGAGCAGAGTGGGCACGGATTTGCAGCGCTCCTCGGGCTGGGTGATCCAGAAGGCGTGGAGGGTGACGTCGTCCTCGGTCTTAATGCTAACGGTAATGTGTGGAAGATTATGCATGGTTGGAATCGGTATGTAAATTCGCGAGTTTGTTGGCAAATCGGGATGGTAAAGCAGTAGGTCCTGGGAGTAGTAGAAAACCACTAAATCCAAATAAAATGCATTAGTTGGGTGGGGAAAACATAAATCTCGATATACGTACGCAATATAATTGCGGCAAACAAGCCGAAAGTCATAAAACCGCCGTAGAAATAGTAGAAAATGAATCCAAGTAGAAATGCACCAACGGTTATGGCCCAAACGCCACGCGAGGCGGGTAGCGCAATGCCCACCTCCTTCATTGCTCTTGGTTCTTGTACTGCCGGCCGGACTTACATTTTACAATCTATTTAACACTAGCTACACCGATTTTCTGTAAGTTTTTAGCTAGCCCAAAAAAAAAGACAATTATAATTACAGAGCGAGCAAAAACAAAAACAGCTGTCGATAGCTTATCGATAATGAATTGATCAAATTAAATGGTCGGGTACCAGCTTATCGGTATCGCTTAGAAATTCAATCCATCGATAACAACCGCAAATCAGCCCTCCACAATTCGAATTCAAGATCGAAATAAAATCTTTTTGTTTTACAATAAAAAAAAAATGAACACAAAAGAAGATCGAAAACCAATATATTTTGGCCGTAGCCATTTAGGCGCATAAACATAAATTAATAAACAAATTGGTTTTTACTCAAGGAGCAGAAGACTATTTATTTTTATATTTACAGCGATTTTAGTTAATATTTATTGATTAAATCATAAATCAGGGATGACAAAGCATTTAAAGTTCTTCAAGTTGAGTTAAATTCCATGAAGTTAATGATTATCGCTTTAACGGTGTCTTTATCGGGTACTCAGTACCCGGTAGTCAGTCATAATACCGTCAGACTCCTTTCTTTTGACAGATTCCTACCAATATTACGTATTTAGAATGCTCTCCTGGCCGAAACTTCATTATAAGAACCATTTGAAATTGTCTGAGAGTATGCAGAGTTCGATGTGGTAAGAAATGGTGGTATTTTGGCAGTCGGGGCATCTGGCAGCCCTGTAAAAAGCAACTCTACCTCTCTACAGACTCGCCAGCCCTTAAAACAAAATGGCGTTTTCTACTACAAGGCAGACGAAGAAAAAGAAAGACGGAGACGACGTGAATATCTACTGTGTGATTTCGAAAAATTTGCAACTGCTAAAAAAACTGCATGTACAAACAAGTGGCTCCACATAAACAAAACATAAACATTTACTCCAATCGTTACAAAAGTGTATTGGACGTTTAATGAGCGCAATACGGCAACATTCACTGCTACCACGAACATATAATGAGCCAGGTAAGTGGGCCTTGAAAAAATCTAGTGCCTCCGTCGTGCTGAAGAAAAAAAAAAATATGAACATTTTCCTGCATCCAAATCAAGGCAAATTGTTTGTGCTCTTGCCCAGCCACCTTGTGATTCGATTTCCAAGTGAATATTTTTTTAAAATTTATCCCCCAGCATGTGGGGTGTGGCAGCGATCATTGGCCAAAGCCAGCGGAGTCTCATTTGAGGCTCCGGCACTGGCAAGGCAAATTTGTTGGTTACAAATGCGGCGTTTTGCTAAATTCCTTTAAAAATCGGTCTTCCCAATAGTGTTTCACAGTTTTGAGAACGGCAATAGCTTCTCCAAAGTCCTACGTGGCATCCAGGTCCAATTTTATGGAAATCCATGGGGTACCCATTTTAGTAATTTTTGTTTAAAAACCGCAAATTGGGTTTGTTTTTGTCGAATGCCGCCCTAAAAAACCCATCAAATGGATTCATTAACCAATTTTCAACGCCTTTTACAAATTTTCTCTCCGTTACGTAATCACATTTCGCCAGGGTGCAAAGTTTTCATGGCCCAAGACCACATGGAATTTTGGTCAATTTTCTTGGATTTTGTGCCCGCCAAAACGAAGCCGGCAGTGTTTTTTGCCGAATTATGAATTAAAATTTCATAAAAATTAATTTCCCCGTGGATTTTAATGAATTTTCAACAATTTTGCCAAGATTTTTGCTGTTTTTGCCCCAACAAATCCACAATAACCGGCCAAATCCACGGATTTCATCGTATTCTCCAGGCTCTTCCTGGCCAGGATCGCTTAACTGCCTTTTCACCGTTCAAGTCAAGCCGTTCGTTGGGTTTCCCCACCCAACAAAGCCAACGAGATCCGCCAAAACCAGAATTTCTGAATTTCTTAACGAATTCTCGCGTTTTTTGTGAGTTTCTGGAGAGGATTAGCTGGATCTTGAGCATTTCTCACTGTCCAAGGATATCCAAGTGGCAGTCTTTCCATTCTATGGTCAATTTCAATTCATTTCCGAGATCAATTTTATGAATTTTTAGAAGAGTTTTCAATTTGAAGAGAATTTCGGGAACTGCAGTCGATTCTGGACAGGATCAGCCGGCGTTTGTAATATTTTCAACCTTCTTGGCCTGCCTAAAGGTTTTACGAAGGTGGTGCTGAATTTCTGGAGCTTTCAAAAGATCTACCAAGGAAATTTTAAACATTTTACTGGGATTTTAAGCTCAGTCCTTCCCCAGCCTTCGAGTTTGAGTTTGGCAGCCTTGGTGACGATTGTCTTTCCTTTGTGTAGGCACTCAATGAATCGGTACATAGTATAGGCTCAGACGATCATGAAGACACACGCGAAGATGCCAACGGAACGGAGGACAACAGCGGCAGTGGCAGTGGCAGCGGCAGTGGCTCCTCCGGCTCCGATTCCGATTCGGACAGTTCCTCAGGAAGCTCCAGCGACGGACGCGGCTCGCCGGAGCCTGCCGATCACCCGGCAGCGGACAAGACGGTGGCTGGTTTTCCACCAACAGAAGCTCCTGCGCCCCATCAAGCGGATCCAAAAACCAATGGCTTTACGGACGACGACGATGAGGATGACGACGACGGCAGCTCGTGCAGCTCCAGCGACAGCGACTCCGACTCGGACAGCGAGGCCGAGGCCAATGGAGCCGGCGAGGGGGCCAACACATCCGCACAGTCAGCGTCGAGCAAGCTCAATACAAGCGGCACTTCCTCGTCATCGGCCACGTCAGGCGGCAGTGGGGATGTGCATCATCCGCCTGCCCATGGCGAGGAGGAGGAGAAGCCGCCACACCTGCCAACTGCCGAGGCTTCGGGGGACGAGGAGGACGAGGCCAGCGACAGCTCAGCCTCGCCCTCTTCCTCCAGTTCCAGCAGCGTAAGTAATAATCAAGCAGCCTTTGGGAGTTTGAGAAACTGATCGGTTGATTGCTTGCAGGAGGACGAGGAGGATGACTACAGACCCAATCGTGCCACAAGACCCGTTCGCAAAGTCCAGGCATCGGCGGTCGACAAGTCCCGGCGGCCAGCGCCAGCGAAGAAGAAGAAGAAGCAAAAGTAAAGCCGCCAGTTCAAAGTTCAGACAGGATACTCATTTTTGCTTTTTCCTCTCCTCAGTTGGGATTCCGATGAGAGCGAGCAGAGCGAGCAGGACAGCGACGAGGCCCCCGCCCAGAAGCGCCGGGTGAAACCGCAGCCCCAGCAAAAGCGCCGCGTCAAATCCTACAGCTCCGATGACAGCGACGACGACGACGAGCGCAAGCGGTAATTTGATTTTCAAAACAAATAAAGCAGTTTGTTTAATTTTCTGTTGCTTTTCTAGCTGCGCCACGCGTCGGAAAGCAGCTGCTGTGAGCTACAAAGAAGCCTCCGAGGACGAGGCCACCGACTCCGAGGATCTGCTCGAAATGGACTACGACGAGAGCCAGGCGGCTGCGGCCCTCCAAGAGGAAGACAAAGCCGAGACCATCGAGCGAGTCTTGGCCAGGAGGATTGGCAAGCGCGGAGCCACCGGCAACACCACCACCGTCTATGCCATCGAGGAGAACGGCTACGATCCCAATGACAGCTTCAACGAGGCCGACCCCGCCCAGGTCAAGGAGCACGGCCAAGAGCAGTTCCACATCAAATGGAAGGGCTGGTCGTACATCCACAACACCTGGGAGTCCAACGAGACGCTGCGCGAAATGAAGGCCAAGGGCCTGAAGAAGCTGGACAATTTCATCAAAAAGGAAACCGAACTGGCCCATTGGCGGCGGCATGCCGGCCCCGAGGACATTGACTACTACGAGTGCCAGTTCGAGCTGCAAACAGAGCTGCTCAAGTCCTACAACAATGTGGACAGGATCATAGCCCGCGAACAGAAGCCCGACGGCGACAGCGAGGAGTATCTGTGCAAATGGCAGTCGCTGCCCTACGCCGAGGCCACCTGGGAGGATGCTAGTCTAGTGCTGCGCAAATGGCAGCGTTGCGCCGAGCAATTCAACGACCGCGAGTCCTCGAAGTGCACGCCCTCGCGCCACTGCAAGGTGCTCAAATACCGCCCCAAATTCCTGCGCCTCAAGTCCCAGCCCGACTTCCTCAGCGAGGGCATCACCCTGCGCGACTATCAGATGGACGGACTCAACTGGATGCTGCACTCGTGGTCGCGGGAGAACTCTGTTATCCTGGCCGACGAAATGGGCCTGGGCAAGACCATCCAGACCATCTGCTTTCTGTACTCGCTCTTCAAGATTTACCATCTGTACGGGCCCTTCCTGTGCGTGGTGCCGCTGAGCACGATGACCGCCTGGCAGCGCGAGTTCGCCCTGTGGGCCCCGGACATGAACGTGGTGACCTATTTGGGGGACATCAAGTCCCGCGAGATGATCCAGCTGTACGAGTGGCAATTCGAGGGCTCCAAAAGACTGAAATTCAACTGCATCCTCACCACCTACGAGATCGTCCTCAAGGACAAGCTCTTCCTGGGCACATTACAATGGGCTGTGCTGCTGGTGGACGAGGCCCATCGCCTGAAAAACGACGACTCGCTGCTCTACAAATCCCTCAAGGAGTTCGACACCAACCACCGCCTGCTGATCACCGGCACCCCGCTCCAGAACTCCATCAAGGAGCTCTGGGCCTTGCTGCACTTCATCATGCCCGAGCGCTTCGACACCTGGGAGAACTTCGAGCTCCAGCACGGCCACACGGCCGACAAGGGCTACAGCCGCCTGCACCAGCAGCTGGAGCCGTACCTGCTGCGCCGCGTCAAGAAGGACGTGGAGAAGTCCCTGCCCGCCAAGGTCGAGCAGATCCTGCGCGTGGAAATGACCTCCCTCCAGAAGCAGTACTACAAATGGATCCTCACCAAGAACTTCGATGCCCTGCGCAAGGGCAAGCGCGGCTCCACCTCCACCTTCCTCAACATTGTGATCGAGCTGAAGAAGTGCTGCAATCATGCGGCCCTCATACGGTCCTCGGAGTTCGAGCTGATGGGCCTGCAGCAGGACGAGGCCCTGCAGACGCTGCTCAAGGGCTCCGGCAAGCTGGTGCTGCTGGATAAGCTGCTCTGCCGGCTCAAGGAGACCGGCCATCGGGTGCTCATATTCTCGCAGATGGTGAGGATGCTGGACGTGCTGGCGGATTACCTGCAGAAGCGGCACTTCCCGTTCCAGCGGCTGGACGGCAGCATCAAGGGGGAAATGCGGCGGCAGGCCTTGGACCATTTCAATGCCGAGGGCAGCCAGGACTTTTGCTTTCTGCTGTCCACCCGCGCCGGCGGGCTGGGCATTAACCTGGCCACGGCGGACACAGTGATCATTTTCGACTCGGACTGGAATCCTCAGAACGATCTGCAGGCCCAGGCGCGCGCCCATCGGATTGGCCAGAAGAACCAGGTGAATATTTACCGCCTGGTCACGGCGCGCTCGGTGGAGGAGCAGATTGTGGAGCGGGCCAAGCAGAAAATGGTCTTGGACCATTTGGTGATCCAGCGGATGGACACCACCGGCCGCACGGTGCTGGACAAGAGCGGCAGTGCGAATTCGTCCAACTCGAATCCGTTTAACAAGGACGATCTGTCGGCTATTTTGAAGTTCGGGGCGGAGGAGCTGTTCAAGGAGGAGCAGGAGAACGACGAGGATTTGGTCTGCGACATTGATGAGATTCTGCGGCGCGCGGAGACCCGCAACGAGGACCCCGAAATGCCCGGCGATGATCTTCTCTCGGCCTTCAAAGTGGCCAGCATAGCGGCCTTCGAGGAGGAGCCCAGCGAGGCAGCCAAGGACCAAGAGGCTGGGGCCGGCGGCGGGGATGACGAGGACGACAGCAAGGACTGGGACGACATCATACCCGAGGACTTCCGCAAGGTCATCGAGGACCAGGAGCGGGCCAAGGAAATGGAGGATTTGTATTTGCCGCCGCGCCGCAAAACCGTCACCGCCAACCAAAAAGAGGCCAACAAGCGCGGCAGCGGCAAGGCCGCCGGCAAGTCCAAGGGCGGCGACGACTCCAACGATTCCGACTACGAAATGGGCTCCGATGCCAGCGGCGAGGAGGGCCGACCCCGCAAGCGCGGCCGCCCCGCCATGAAGGAGAAGATCAGCGGCTTCACCGACGCCGAACTGCGAAGATTCATACGCAGCTATAAAAAGTTCCCGGCGCCCTTGCTGCGCCTGGAGGCCATTGCCTGCGATGCGGAGCTGCAGGAGAAGCCGCTGGCCGAGCTGAAGCGCATCGGCGAAATGCTCCATGACCGCTGCGTGCAGTTCCTGGACGAGCACAAGGAGGAAGAGACAAAGACTGTGGCCAGCCAAGCCAATGCCACTGCCGAGGAGCAGGGCAAACAGCGGCGCCCCCGGGCCACGTACTCCGTGAAGCTGGGCGGCGTCTCCTTCAATGCCAAGACCCTGCTGGCCTGCGAGGAGGAGCTGCAGCCGCTCAATGAGATTATGCCCAGCACAGCCCACGAGCGGCAGCAGTGGACGTTCAACATCAAAACCCGGCCAGCCAACTTCGACGTGGACTGGGGCGCCGAGGAGGACAGCCGCCTGCTCTGCGGCATCTACCAGTACGGCATTGGCTCCTGGGAGCAAATGAAGGTCGATCCCATACTCAAGCTCACCGACAAGATCCTGCCCAACGACACGCGCAAGCCGCAGGCCAAGCACCTCCAGTCCCGGGCCGAGTACCTGCTCAAGATCATCAAGAAGAACGTGGAGCTGAAGAAGGGCGAGCAGCGGCGGCAGCGCAAGCCCCGCAAGTCGCGGGCCAATGAGCTCAAGAACAGCGCCACCAGCACTGCCACAGCGGCGGCCTCCACGCCCGAGCGCAAGTCCCGCCAGGCCAGCGAGTCAGCTGCGGCCGAGGATCCTGCCCAGTCGGCTGACTCCGAGCGCAGGCCGCGTCACCGCGACAGCAGCTCGAAGGCGGAGAATCCTGAAAGCGGTTTGGGTTCACCGGCCTTGGAGCCGGCAGTCTCGGCCAGCGCGGGCAGCACCAGCGGCAGGAAGAAGAAGTCCAAGGCCCAGCGCTCGAAGAAGACCAGCGCCTCGGACAACAACGGCAACAAGCCGATGCATTTCACGGCCAACAACGAGCCCCGGGCCCTGGAAGTCCTGGGGGACTTGGATCCCAGCATCTTCAACGAATGCAAGGAGAAGATGCGGCCGGTGAAGAAGGCTCTCAAGGCTCTCGACCAGCCGGATGCCGGGCTCTCGCACCAGGACCAAGTCCAGCACACGCGCGACTGCCTCTTCCAGATCGGCAAGCAGATCGAAGTCTGCCTGCAGCCGTACGGCGAGGCCGAGAAGAAGCAGTGGCGCAGCAATCTCTGGTACTTCGTGTCCAAGTTCACCGAGCTGGACGCCAAGCGGCTGTTCAAGATCTACAAGCACGCGCTGAAGAGCGTGAGCGGCGAGGCGGGGGGAGAGCCGGGCGAGGGCTCCAAGTCGGGCAAGTCCTCGAAACGCACGGAGAACGGAGTGGCTGGCGAGCAAAGCGAGAAGAACTCCACTAGCAGCGGCAAGAAGAAAAAGAAAGACAAGGACAAGGATCGGGAAAGAGATCCTCGAGCTGGTGGTGGGGCCGTGGGCTCCTCGCAGCGGCGTCTGCCCTTCGAGTCGCCCACGAAGCGCAAGCGCGACGAGAACGACTTGGACGGCCATGCGGCCCTCGGCGGCGGCATCAGCGACAACCTCAAGGCCATGTCCTTCAAGCGCATCAACATGGACAGCGCGCGGCACGAGGAGCGCAAGAAGCACCACCGGGAAGACTACTACAGCAGCTACGGCGACTCGGGCAGCGGGCGGCGCAGCCTCAATCCGCCCTCGGCCGCCGGCAATCGCAGCCGCTATGACAGCCTGCCGCCCGCGGCCTCCGGCAGCTACGCCTCCTCGGGCAGTGCGGCGGCAGCGGCGGCCATGGAGGCCGACCGCTGGCACTCCAGGGAGCGGTAGGTAACCTTCCCCTCCCCCAAGGATAATGCTAATCCTGTTCCTTTTGCAGTTACAGTTCGGATTACAAGCGGGAGCGCTACGACTACAGCAGCCGCAGCTACCATCGCGATCGAGAGCGTGGCGACCGGCGGCCGGACAAGCGCAGCAGGTGAGTGAATCCTTCACTGAGTCCTTGGGAGTTTCTTATCGTTGTTTTTTTAGATATCCTCCGCCGCCTCATCTGCCGCCGCATGCGTATCCCAGCCATTACCTGCCGCCTTATTACATGCCGAACGGCGCGATGCCGGGCCTGCCGCCGCCAGGATACCGCAGCGATCCGCGGGGCTATCCGGTGATGCCGCGCGACTATCCGCCCGAGTACCGGCGCAGCGAGTACGAGCGAAGGACGCAGACTTGAAAGCGGCAGGAGTAGAATTGTAAATACGTTCAAGGGAAGGGGGGGAGGCCGTCGGCAAGTCCTTTTTTTATACGTGTCGCTTGATTTACGGTTAGTTTTAAACGCCTTAGTCCTTAATTCTCATTTTTAGCCCCGCCCCGCGCGCCCTCTCTGTGTGTATAAAAAGGCAGTCAGTCTTAAAAGTTAAGGACCCCCAGCTACCGAATTCTCATTATTTATATACACCATCTACCATATATATAGCACTTTATATACACCCGCAGGAATAGAAGAAGAAGAATGTAAAAAGGCCGACTATGAATTGAAAATTGCAATCTTAGAGTAAATCGCATAAAGGAAAGCTGTAAATTTCATATTAATTGTAATTAAAAAACAAAGATTATTCTATAAAAAAAGAAAAGAAAATATTTATTAAACGTAAGCAAATTAAAACTCTGATCCAATTGTTATTATGTGTTTCCGGACGGGGTCGGTCACTCAGCGAGGCAATCCATTGTGCTATAAAATAAAACCAATAACTAAAAACAAATACAAATCTTTAATTAAAAAATACACAAATTTCAGTAAAAAAAATATATAAAAACTCATGCAGCATGACATCAGGAATCACTGGCGACAGGACGGTCTGCCGCCCAGTGGAGGAATCTGGCTGAATGGAATGGCTTGTTCTTCGGCAAAGGCCAGGAAGTCGAGGCTGTAGAATTGCATCAGCTTCATCAGCATGTCCACGTCGCCCTCGGCCCGGTGGGCCAGCAGTGGCGGCGACTTGAAGATGCTTTCGTAGAGGTTTCCCAGCCGGAAGACGCCCTTTTTGGGGTAGCGCTTGGTCTCGGCGCATTTGAGGTCCTTGAAGAGCTGGCGGCGGGAATTGATCTCATCGGATTTGCGGCGCTTAGGCGACTCTGGCGTAAGGCAGTCTTCGTTGGCCAGTTGCCTGCGCTTGTGGGCGGCCTCCTCCCGCGGCAGCGTCGGCCGTTTTGGTGTAGATTCGTTGAGGATCTGCCAGTTGGGTTCGTTTGGCGGGAGTTTGGCCAGAGGTTCCTCCTCCAGCAAAGGCAGTGGTTTTTCCAATTCCCGTTTGTCTGCGATTTCCATGAAGGCGCGCAGGGAGTCCACACAAAGAGTGTCGCCAGGCAGGTCGAGGTTGTGTTTGTTTAGAGATCGCTTCAAAATGGGATAGTCGAAGGACCAGCCATTGTGGGAAACCAGGCAAATGGGCGCGGGCAGGTGTCTCAGGAATCCCAGGACCGTTTGAGCGGCGTTCTCATCAAATTGCGTCTCCCTTTCCAGCAGGTAATTGTTGAGACCTTGAATTTCACCACAATTAGGAGGAGTTTATTTTAGAGGGTCTGACACTCACCCGTCACCTCTTCGGCCTCTGGGTGCACCAGCATTGTAGGCTGGAACAGCATATTGAGCTTGTGGACAACCCGGGGCGGATCTGGCAGGCTGCTGGCGTCGATGGGAGTCCTTAAAATTGATGCATCAAATGCGTAGATTCCCAGCTCGGTGATGGATACGCGGTTTCGGCTGAACTGTGGCAGATTGGTTACCTCCAAGTCCAGCACCGCAAAGGTGGAAATTCTGGACGAGATCTCCGGGCCAACTCCCGATTCCGACGCCATCATCATGCAAGATCAGGAGCCATTTTTAAAATGGGACGGAATAAAAAAAAAAAAAAACCAGAACTAGTTCATGGCCATCATTGTTTGCTTGCGCGAGTCAACAAAAAATCACATTATATAAAAAGGATATAATGTAAAGGAAAATAGGTTGGGACTTTTATTGGTTATTTTAGATAAGCAATTTACAAAAAGCTGCACAAAAATATTTCCCCGCGGAACCAATTTGTTCTTTTTTCATAACCAATCGATATTGTTATCGATAATTATGTAAAAACCGTGCCAAGCGAATGGGAAAAAATACGTTGAATATTTAAAGAAAACTTCGAGCAAACATATTTATATTATTGTCGGTACAAATAATTAAATACAGACATATGCGGATTATTTAAACGATAAATGGTTAGTCAAGTGTTTCAATACTTCAGGTGGACTTTCACCCTATCGACAGGATAATTAAAAAAAAAAAAAAAACATATGGCACATTGAATTATGCTTTGAGCCGTTTAAGAATCTCCCTTGACATCACCGCCGGCTCCGGTTTTCTTCTCCGCAGGATTGCTCGAGAAACTCAGGTAATTAGCGCGAGTGGCCGCCTCGTATTCCTGCACCAGGCAATCAACCACTTCCCGAGATTCGTCCAGTTCGCTGAGATCATTCTTGAAAATATCCTCCCGCTTAAATTGATCCAGAAACGCCCCCCGCTTGCGCAACTTGTCATACTGACCCAGCGCCCGTTCAAACAGCGAGCAAATGCTCGTATGGTTGGCCAACATCAACCCCGACACGCGGTGGGTGCTCTGCACGTACGGCGAGGAGCGCGACAGAGCCACCTGGATGCTGGTGGGGCCCCAGGGTATAAACTGGGCCATCTTGCGCTCACGGATACGCTGCAGCGACTTGTGCACCTGCGTGGGATCCACCTCGCCCTGGATTATGTTGAGTATGGATATATAGCAATGGTGATTGGTCTTGTCCGGCCCCGTGGAGACCATCATGTTCTTTGGCTGCA
Source organism: Lissocephala sabroskyi (assembly GCA_037075105.1). Classification (NCBI taxonomy): domain Eukaryota; kingdom Metazoa; phylum Arthropoda; class Insecta; order Diptera; family Drosophilidae; genus Lissocephala; species Lissocephala sabroskyi. The sequence continues at coordinate 41,432 of JBAMCP010000234.1, forward strand.
GCAGGCGGCGCATCACATCCAGCACAGTGGTCTTGCGTACGTTGACGGTCTGGAAATTAAACAATTTATGTCTGTTCCTCAATTTCCACAGAGCGAAACTCACTTGGTTGCTGGAGTCGGAGTCGCTGGTCAGCGGCGTGTACCCAGTCATCAGGAAGTGCAACTGGGGCGTGGGTATGAGAGGAGCCATCAGGCCAATGAGATTGTTGTTCATGTACGAGGGATAGCGCAAGGTGGTTGTGCTCACGGACATGATGGTGGACACCAGGGAGTTGATTTGAGTGAAGCTGGGATTCTGGATGTGCAGGCGATCGGAGGCAATGCGATTGAGCGCCGTGTTGTCCAGCACGACGACGCTGTCGGCCGCACTGGTGAGGCGGCGCAGGGTCAGCAGGGAGTTGTAGGGCTGGACGACCACATCGCTGATCTCGTCCTGGTTGGGGAACACGCTGAATGTTTGTATAAGCTTCTTGCTATAACGATCGGCCAGGCGTTCCATGATAAACGAGCCCATGCCGGAGCCTGTGCCGCCGGCTATGGAGTGGCAGAGTATGAAGCCCTCCAGGGAGTCGCTGTTGTCGGCCTCGCGGTCGATAATATCGAAAATCTCCTCCTGCAACTTGTCGCCCTGACTGTAGCCCGAAGCCCAGTTGTTTCCCGCGCCGCCGCCGTGCTTGGAGAGGTAAATATTCTCCGGGTTGTACAGCTGCAGGGGAAAAATCAATCACTCGGGAAACCTGATGTTTTGATCTACTCACCTTTGAATAGGCTGAACTCATGATGGTGTTGATGACCCGGGGCTCGAGGTCGAGGAGGACGGCGCGTGGAATGTAGTGGTCATCGTCTGCCTGGTAGAAGAACACATCCTTGCGGTCCATGCCATCTGTGGCGAATTCTTCGAGAACTCCGCTGGGGGAAATGCCGTGCTCGTTGCACAGACGCTTCCAGAACTCGAAGCCGACTGAAGGTATGTGTATTTTTAGAATCAATTGCTATATAGAATTGCAGATGTACTCACTCTGGTTGCCGCATTGGCCCAGCTGCAGCGTTATAATTTCACTTGGCATTTTCCTTTTTCGTTGTCAATGACGTGAGGGAGTTTTTTTTTTGCTGCCCCTTTATGCGGGTTGCGCGTTGTCAAATGAATAGCTTCGACCAGGGCAAATGTTTATTTAGGTAATTGTTGACTTACCTAAGTGACAAATTCGCCTCTAAAGTATTTGTTTATGCACAAAAATTTAAATAAACGCGACAGCGGGCCCAATGCTCCCTTGTTTGGAGTTGACAGGTTCGCCAATGAACAAACCCAAAACGAACTAGTCAAGATGAACCAGGATTGTGTTCTATGGCGCACAAGAGCTAATTTGAAAACTTAATACAATTTAACGAAATAAATAAAATCCTGCCATTATTTCTCCCAACTTCTGACGCTTAAAACAAAGACAAAGAGTTCAGCAAACGATAATTATGATTTTTAAGGGTTAATCGAAAAATAATTAAATCGATTGTCTTTTTGGCAACATTTTTCATATTAAGTTTTCTAGTTAATTCCCTCAAAAATATCAAGTAAGGACCTTAAAAGAGGCTACAATTTAATTTTATAATTTATAACCGTCTTAAAACCCCCCAAAAAACGCGTTTAAAGATTTTGGTAAAAAAAAGTTGGCAGGCCAGACGACGCCGGCCGGGTTGCCCGCGCAGTAGGCGTTGCGTTGTTAGTTGCTCGGCGGCGGCTGGCGAATTGCGAAAATTGAAAAAGTTTTCATTTTATCTTTTACCAGCGCTTTGAGCCAGGCAATTATTGTGTTGAGCAATTCCCCCTTGTGTTTTAAACAAACAATTCAATCAAATACATAAAAATGCCACGCGCTAAGGCTGCAAAAAAAGAAGTGGCCTCGGCCGACTCGCTGCTCGCCAACTCCAATGCAAATGGGGCTGCGGAAGGAGCTGAAAACGATTTGGAATTAAATATGAAAGACCAGCTAGATGCTGAGGCTGAGCAGAAATTGCCAACTGCGGCTGCCGCAAAAAAGACAAAGGCAGCTGCAAAACCACGCGGCAAAAAAAATCAGCCAAACGAGGAAAAGGCCGCTGCCCCAGTTGATGCTGAGCCAACCAAGCCCAAGGGCGGGCGCGCCAAGAAGCCCAGCAAAGCATCGACCAAGGAGCAGCCGTCGTCTGCTGAACCCAACGAACCAGAGGAGAAGACAAACGGCCGCAAGAAAAAGGCGGCAGCCAAGCCGGCAGATGAGGAGAAGTTGCCGGTTGAGCCGGCCGAGCCGAAGCCGTCGAAGCGCGGCGCTAAAAAAGAAGCCGCTCCAAAAGTGGAGCCGCCGGTGGCTGTAGCCGCCAAGACTTCGCGCGCACGTGCCGCCAAACGTCCGGCCATTGTAGAGGACCAAAATGGCGATGCCGAGGAGTCCGATGAGCCCGAGCAGCCAACTGGCGGCAAGCGGGCCAAAAAGGGAACCAAACAGACCAACGGCTTGGCCGCTGAAAAGCCAAAGGCCTCTGCAGCCGCCAAGAAGCGCACCAAAAAGGCCAACGAAGAACAAGTCAAAGACGACGAGGTAGAGGAGGAGGAGGCCAAGCCAGCAGCTCCCCCAGCCGCGGCCAAGAAGCGCGCTAAAAAGACCAAAGCCGAGGAACAGCCCGAGGAAGAGGCAGCCGAGCCCAGCAACGGCACAGAAACTCCTCCCGCCGAACCGGTGCCCAAGAAGCGCGCCAAGAAAGCCAAGGCAGCCGAGGAGGCGGCCGAGCCGTCTGCCGCCAAGAAACGCGGCAAGAAAGCAGCCAAGGAAGAGCCTGAGGAGGAGCCACCAAAGCCCAGCAAACCAGGCAAGTCCCAGAATTTTTGTTCTACTTTTGCAGCCTCTAATTGGTTTGTCTTTTTAGCTCGCGGCCGCAAACGGGCTGCCCCAGCCGAGGACGAGGAGAATGGCGAAGAGGTCGACGGCTCCAAAAGTACGTTAGCCGAGCAGCCGGCCGGCTGCGGCGGGGCGGTTTTAAAAAGTCTGCAAAATGTGCTCAACTTTTGTTTTCCAGCGTCCAAAGTGAAAAAGCCAGAGCCGCAGATTTCCGCCGACTCCTTCGCCCCGCCCGTGGGCAAGGAGTTCAATTTGAAAATCTCCAGCTGGAATGTGGCCGGCCTGCGTGCCTGGCTCAAGAAGGATGGCCTCCAGTTTCTCGAATACGAGGAACCCGATATTTTCTGCCTCCAGGTGAGTGCCCTCCCCCAAAACTCCAAAGATCCCCCCCCAACCAACAAAAACTCCCCGCCCCAGGAAACAAAATGCTCGAACGACCAGCTGCCCGATGAGATGACCCGCCTGCCCGGCTACCATCCCTACTGGCTGTGCCCGCCCGGCGGCTACGCCGGCGTGGCCGTCTACTCCAAAATCATGCCCATCAACGTGGAGTACGGCATCGGCGACGAGGAGTTCGACGGCGCCGGCCGCATGATCACCGCCGAGTACGAGAAGTTCTACTTGATCAACGTCTACGTGCCCAACTCGGGCCGCAAGCTGGTCAACCTAGAGCCCCGCATGCGCTGGGAGAAGCTCTTCCAGGCCTACGTCCAGAAGCTGGACGAGCTCAAGCCCGTGGTCATCGTCGGCGACATGAACGTCTCCCACCTGGAAATCGACCTGGCCAATCCGAAGACCAACACTCGCAACGCCGGCTTCACCAAGGAGGAGCGCGACAAGATGACCGAGCTCCTCGGCCTCGGCTACGTGGACACATTCCGCCATTTGTATCCGGAGCGCACCGGCGCCTACACCTTCTGGACGTACATGGCCAATGCCCGGGCCCGCAATGTCGGCTGGCGCCTGGACTATTGCATTGTGTCGGAGCGCTTTTTGGGCCGTGTGGTCGACAATTGCATTCGCCACGTGTGCCTGGGCAGTGACCACTGCCCCATCACAGTTTTCCTCAGTGTTTAAAATTAAGAGACTTTTTTTTACCAAACAGATTGCTTTTCCAGTTGATGGCATTTTTGGTTGCCTTTGTTACCTGAACTTTTCGGCGCGCGAAAATTTCATGGTTGCAGTTGGCAGCGTTTAATTTATTTTTACGAGTCGGAAAAGCGTTTGTTTCTCCAGGATTACCAGCCATATAGCTCGGGTCTATATGGCTCTATTTTTGTTTTCATCTAATTAACCTGATATCGAAGTTTTTTGTTACCCCAATTTAAACATTCTTTGGCCAGCGCTCACGGCGGCCCAAACAATTTTTGTATCTCTTCAAACTTTTCTTCAATAAAGTAAATAAGGAAAAAAAAAGAGCAAAGGAAAGAACCAGTTCCATTTTTAAAGTGGAACAGGAAAAAATCGGAGTAGGCGCTGTCATTTTGATTAGAACTTCATCCGCCAGCGGAACTCAAACATAAAAAGTAAGCAACAAAATTTAAGTGTATCCAAATAATTAAAGCAAATTAAAATAGTTCTTTCTTTGTAGGTAAAAAAAAAAATACACACGGCTAATTTCATCATGTGTCGGTATCAGGAGCGCGACATTTTGCCGGCCTTCCCGGTCAGCAGCGACGAACATCTGTTGGTCTTTATGGACACACTGAACTCCCGGGGCATCGAGGTCCAGGCCGTCGGACCTACGCTAAGGGATCGCTACGAGGCCTTCCAGAGCATCCAGCGCAACTACCCGGACCCCTGGGAGAACGCGGGCCGCCCAGAAGAGCCGGTGCCCGAGCCAGCCGAGGATGCTTTTCCTGTGGAAGAAGAAGTTCTGGAAGAGTCTTTGCCAGCAGTTGTAGAGGAGGCAGCTGCCGTCCAGCAGGAGTGCGTGGAGTTACAGAGCGGCAAGAAACACTTCACCAGCGTCTGGGCCTTCCTGTTCACCTCGATCTTGGTGTGCTTCCTTATCGACATCATCCTCATGCTGGAGAGCAACGCGTAAAGTCGCGTTAAGTGCTGCTAAGCGCTTAATTCGGCTTGAAGCGAAAGCAAAACGACACCGACAAAGCCCATAAAACAATTTAAATGGCCACTTGGAAGCGCTGGTTTTCCAGCGCAGAAAAGTGGAACCCCCCACCCCCCGCGGTGGCAACCGTTCGACCAGTGAAATGCTCACTTATCAAATCACAGTGATCTCGTTCAAATTACCCGCATACCTGAACACATGCCCACCATTTTGCTCATTATGTGCCTCGAAAAATTATAAAACTTAAATAATTTATATAAATTTTTGTTATCCGAGAAAGCTTCGGGCCTACGCAACCCTTCGAATCATCTACAAAAGGAAGGAGAGTAGGGAAAACCGACGCTGAAGATTTTTTTGGAGACCGAGCAGAGTAGAACTCAGGATTCGCTGACGGCAGTTTAATTTCCTCACAGGCTGCTTCTTTAATCTTTTGAGAACTCGGAACTATTTTGAATATTATTTAATTCTTCTCTTTTTTAGATCTTGAAAATTGCTGTTCTGTAGAATATATAGAATTTCGAACTTCGTAAATCTCAGGATTCGCTGACGACAGGTTAACTTTCTCACAGGATTCTTCTTAAATCTTTTGAGATTTCAGGGAACTCTTGAATATTATTTAATTTTTCTCTTTTTTAGATCTTGAAATCTTCAGTTCTGTAGCTCATTGAAAATTCGTTGTGATAAAATTGTTTGAGATTCTATTTTAACTTGAGGAACAAACTGAAGACCCAGAGGAATCTATAGAATTTCGATCTCAGGTTTCGCTGACTATAGTTTAACTTCGCCACAGGATGCTTCTTTAATCTTTTGAGATTTCAGGGAACTCTTTAAAATTTTTCCAAGTATTTAAATTCTTCTCTTTTTTAGATCTTGAATAATTCCATTTTGTAGCTCATTGAAAATTCGTTGTGATCGCTTCAGTGGTAAAATTGTTTGAACCGCTTTTACCCAAATGCCCAGCCACACGTTCTAAGCCACAACAATTGTAATAGTTGCAACAACAACAACAACAGCAACAACAATTGCAACAAATGGACTGCGGAGGCATCCGCGTGTCATCAAAAGCCATAAAAATATGACAAAAACAAAAGCAACGAATAGTCGCGAATTGAGACCAGAAAAAAAAATATATAATAAAATAAAATCAGTTAATCGCCGTCGGTTCATTCGGTTTAATCTGTCGGTGCCCTCCAGCCAGCCACCTGGCCATATAAAATTTCATTTTCATTTAACTGCCAACGATCCGCTCGATTCGGCGTTTTTCAGTTGGAAAAGTCTCGCGAGAGCGTTCAGTCGTCGGAATCGGTTTTCCATAAGTCCCTTATAATATTGCAATATCTTTAATCTATAAAACGAAACCAGCAGAAAGTTGAAAATGCAAACGGGCCAAGTGATTTGGTTAATTTCAAATTTTTTCGTATTGATTAAAGCGGAAGGCGGAAATTTTGGTAGGTCTTGAAGGACTAAGGATAAAGGATCAGGAGAGATTCGGATATCTTAATTTCAAGTGATTAATTTGCCGTTAAAGTTCCTTAGAAAACTGTCTTTCGATTTTGTTATCGATGTTCGGGAAGTTTTTTAAACAAAGTCGCTGATGAATTCCCGACAATCCCTTCCAGAGAAGCTCGTCCTGGATCCTGGCTTGGTGTCGCCGCCTCCCCAGAACGACAGCAATGGCCGCTCCCTGGCCGCCCGCTCGTATTACGACAACCGGAACGAGTGCTCCGTGGGCACGGAGTGCACTCCGCTCCACGACTGCACGGCGATGATCTACGAGGTGGCCAAGAACTGCTACTACGGGGACAAGTCCTTGTTCTGCGGCGGGGGCGAGGAGATGCCCTACGTCTGCTGTCCCAGCAGCCCGCTGGAAAAGAACCAGGTGTGCGGCAAGTCCTTGGTCCAGGGACACTTCTACAAAGGCCTCGGCTCGTATCCCTTCGTGGCCCGCGTGGGCTTCAAGCGTAAGTGGAAATCCTTCGGCCTGAAACTCTTAATTTTTGAGTTTTACTTTAGATACCAACACGGGATCCTTTGCTTATCCTTGCGCGGGGGCGGTGATTGCCCGACGTGTGATTTTGACGGCCGCCCATTGCGCCCTGGCCAAAGCCGATGGCCATCGACTGTAAGTGGGTCAATTGGGAGTTTATCTGGAATAATCAATCGAAACTTTCGCCCGGCTTAGGTCGTCGGTGCGCGTCGGGGAATACGACACCTCGAGTGATCCAGATTGCGCCAGCACTGGATTCTGCGCTCCGCGCTCCCTCAATCATGCGATCAGCCATGTGATCGTGCATCCGGAGTACAAACAGGGCCAATATCATCATGACATTGCTCTTCTCGTGCTCAAAACTCCGCTCAACTATTCGGGTGAGTCCACCAGGGGCCGGGGGGGAGGATGTTCCGCTTGGCAGTGTCAATGTTAATTAAAAATCGTTTTGTCCAAGTTCATAAAAATGTCAGACGCGCTTTGCATGCCACTAATTCGGGGTTGCCGAGGGAGGTTTATGGTTACGGGAAAGGGGAGGGGGGTTACGTCTATTTTAAAGTCGGGTAGTAGACAATTTTAAGGTCACAGTTGAATGGGCTCCGCTTTTGTGGTGATGAGGCGATCGGGCGAGGGAAAAGTTGGGGTTTTTTTTTTTATAAAATAGCTTTAATTTTTTGTAGCCTTATATATGTTTTTATAGACCGATATCTTGGCTTTATAATATGAAACAAATTATTTAAAAATATTTATTAGGAGATTTTTGGGAATTTTTTAAAGTGCTCGATGCGTGCGATTTTTGGGATTTATTTCTTCGAAAAGAAGCTTTGATTATTTTATATTTAAAAAGAATTCCTCCAAGCTCTTAATTTTCTTTAAAAAACTGTTATTTAAATATTATTTTGGGGAAGAAATTTTGAAGAAATATTGATTAGCGTAATTGTGGGAATTTTTCAAGTGAAATTACCCCTGAGTCCCCTGTGTCTGTGGGAAAGAAGAGTTTAGGGATCTTTAGGCATCCTATAAAGTGCTTAAATAATACTTTATAGATTAAAGAATATATTTAAATACTAAATAACCAAATCAAAATCCATAACTCAACAAATAATGTCAGTTAAATCCTCGACTTGAATCCCAGAAGTTAAGGCAATTTTGTCCGCTTTTGAGTGACCAAAAGAGTCGCCCTTTGGGGTCCTTGGGGTCCGCGCAGACGTGAGATCAGAATTGACCGATCTGAGGGCGGCAGCTGCCCCGCCGAATCTACAATTTGAAATTGAATTTTAAAGCGTAAAATATGATTACGCGGAGCGAACAAATAAGAGTCATTAAACAGCCCATTAATTCATCAAACTGGAGCGCGGCAACTGCTTTGCTGCGAGGGACGCTGCCGGCCAATCTCTGGGCCAAGATCGGCCGGCCAACCGGCAACTTGTTTGCTGCTTATTTTTATGGCTTTATAATATTTTATGGGCGTACGTGCTTGCGACGGAGCCGAGGAATTGGGCGGGTTTGTGGTCTGCAACAAAGTTGCACCACAAATTTCGGGTTATCGGCACAAAATTTATATCCCTTCTCCTGGATTCTCTCTGCTCTTCTTCGTGTTTTCGTTTCCAGTGGCCACCCAGCCGATCTGCCTGCAGAAGACACGCGCCAATCTGGTGGTGGGCAAGCGCGCCACCATTGCCGGCTGGGGCAAGATGTCCACGTCCAGCATCCGTCAGCCGGAGATGTCCCATTTGGACGTGCCGCTCACCAGTTGGGATCTCTGCCTGCGCAATTACGGCTCCACTGGGGCGCTGGAGTCGCCGAACTCCATCGAGGGCCAGTGGATGTGCGCCGGCGGCGAGGGCAAGGATGTGTGCCAGGGATTCGGCGGAGCCCCCTTGTTTGTCCAGGAGAATGGCATCTTCTCCCAGGTGAGCTTTGTTTCGGGAAGAGTTTCCCTCTCTTATCCTTGTGTTTTCTAGATTGGCATCATGTCCTTCGGGTCGGAGAACTGCGGCGGCCTGCGCATTCCCAGCGTCTACACTTCGGTGGCCCATTTCGCCGAGTGGATCCACGACAACACCCCGCCCGAGTAGGCGGCGGCTTTAAGTTTTAAGCGTGGCCGGAGTATTTATTTTAGGGCAGAATAAAGCAGACGACGAGGGAATCGTGTGTCATCATCATCCGCATTCATTGATCTACGCACAGGCGTTGCGTTCAATAATTCAATTGGCTCAATTGAACTCTCGACCCCGAATGCGAAATGAGTGCCGCCGCCCTCCAGGGAACTCCTGGTAATCAATGGGCTGATAAGCAGGGGAGAACCGGCCGGAGAATTCAAATCCTGGGTGGCTAATGGTCCCTGCGATTTAATTGGCCACAGACCAAATCGAAGACATTCCCTTCCTGTCGTGGCCAACTCGTTAAAGTTAATGGCTTCCCAGAGGGGCCCTGGCTGCGCGGCCGCCGGTGCTGCATGGGATTTTGTGGGTTCTCGGTTTTATGAGTTTTCAGGTTTTTGTGCGTGCCATGCCATCTGGTTAATTGGAGTCAGCTGTTTTTTTGAGCCACTTGCGTCTTCGGTGCGCCGGCACGCAGATCAGCTGGTCGCTTGGTGGGACCGGTCCGGCGGTCGGCCGGTCTACTCAGACAGCTGGTCTGTCTCGTTCACCCATAAAAATCGTAAGTTTACACTGAAAGAAAATGCATTGCCCTTGACCGTCGGCTGGAGGGACATCGATACTTTTGTTATATAAGTGGAGCGGCAATTAAGACGCCCATGACAATTTGAAGGGGCTAGGAATCAAACGCTTTTAATGAATTTACTGGCGGCGGTTGGCGGTCTCGCTCTCGCTCAGTGTAGATGGTTGGGTCGGCTGGAAGACGATGAAGCGGACAACGACGACGTTTGGGGCGGCCCGTAAATATTAAATGAAAAATCAATCAGCACAGATCTTTGCCCAGTAGTGGCGGCCGACGGGCCGAGTGCCGCCGCCGCCCCAGTCAGCAATTGGACGTCGGGGAATTGAGTTCTTTGGTGTTCGCTGCTCGAGTTGAAAAAATAAAACAAGAATTTCGTTTGTCGATCGACGGTGACCAATTAAAAGCCACGGTTCGTGCATCGGTGGTTTTATTTAATTCATTTGCTATTGTTTTAAATGTAAATATTCTAATATAGAATATCGGCGCCCGTCCGGGTCAGTGGAACCTAAAACGATAAAAAAAATTGATTAATATTCAAATTAAATTCCCGCCTAACTTAAATTTCAGTTGATCTGGCAGCCCTGCTACCCCCAACCAATGCTAGGCATTTACAGTTAGAATATCGGCTTTGAAGGTCAGCGGAGCAGAATTCAGCAAATTTGTGTTTAAAATTAAAAATATATGAATTTAAATGTCCAAGTGAAGTTTGTTTTTTAATTTGTGCCCATGGTGAAGCCAGCGTTAGTGTATTTGTGAAAAAGAAAAACAAAAACAAGGCTGCAGTGACAACGAGAGCAGCAAAAAAAAGTCGTGCGATTTTCGTGGCAGATTGCAAGGGAAAAACTCATAAATTGGCGGCCAATCGGACAGGAGCGATCGGCGGGTGTTAATTAGCAAAAAACACAAAAATGCTCCCAGGCAAAATCTACCAAGTGCATGTGTGAATAACTGTAATCAAATCGGAACAACGAAAAAGTGCTGAAACAACAAAAACAACCAAGCAATGTTGAGAAGACGCCGAAGCAGCCGCAATTGTCAACAACACTAGTAACACACAGCCAGCAACATGTTGCTAAGAAATATACCACTCTCCCTCATTTTGCTGCTGCCCATGTTGCAGCAACATCTCGCCACAGCCGCAGCCACAACCGAAAAGCCAGCGCCCTACGAATGCACCAGCATCGACATTCGCAATGAATGCGAGCGCCTGCGCGCCCTGGAAAACTGCACAGTGGTCACTGGCTATGTCATGATTGCCCTGATGTTCCCCCAGCAGCCCTGCAACTACTCCGCCTACAGCTTCCCCAAGCTGCGCGAGATCACCGAATTCATGATCCTCACCGAGGTCCGCGGGCTGGTCCGCCTCTCAGCCTTGTTCCCCAACCTCACGGTCATCCGAGGACGCCGCCTGTTCCTCAATTATGCTCTCGGCATCACCAACATGCCCGACCTGGAACGGGTGAGTGGAAATATTGGAAAATCCCGCGAAAAACTAAGAGAAATTAAATTTCCAGCTGGAGTTCCCCTCCCTGGTGGCCATACAACGCGGCCATGTCTACATAGGCCCCTGCCCCAAGCTCTGCCAGCTGGAAAGGGTGAGTTTAGGGATCCCACTGCCCGTTTGGAGTCTCACGGCTTTGCGTGGCCTTTGCAGATCAACTGGAACCGCCTGACCCTCAGCCCCGGCGAGAACCATATTGTGGCGGCCGCCAACGAGTGCCCCCCACAGCCCGACTGCCGGGGCTGCCCCTCCAACTACTGCTGGTCGGACTATTCCTGCCAGCGCTTCGAGAACGACAACGTCCTGCGCATCGACCAGTAAGCCGCCCGCTGGGTTTCGCTCCTTTTCTAACCTCCTCGCCTCCCCCTAGGACTGCCCAGCATTGCCACGAGGAGTGCCTGGGCGGCTGCTACAGCGCCAGCGCCAGTGACTGCAACGTTTGCCGAGGGCTCAGCTCGAACGGCACTTGCGTGGCCGCCTGCCCGCCGGACAGGTAAGTTGGCTGGGAATCTGGTGGCCTGGCCGACGTTCAGTCACTCGGATGAGTTTCAGATTCACGCTGGAGAACTTCCAACGCTGCTACACCCGCGAGGAGTGCGTGAACCTGCGCCGCCACTTCACCTACGCCTCGGACTGCGTGGCCTTCTGCCCCACCGGCTACAAGGCCAACAACGAGTCCGAGTGCGTGCGCTGCCCGGACACCGAGCCCTGCATCAGCGTCTGCACGCCGGAGCAGGTCAATGGCACCTTCACCATTTACAACCTGGCCGATGCCGACTCGCTCCGCGGCTGTCAGATTGTCAACAGCAGCTTAATTATCACCATACGCAGCCAGGTGAACGAGGAGCAACTGATGCACAGCTTCGCCAGCCTGCGCGAGATTCGGGGACACCTTAAGATTTTCCGGTAAGGGGAAATGTTGCCCTCGGTCGGTTTAATATTCTCCGCTTTGTTTTAGTTCCTCGCAGCTGACGAGCCTGAAATTCCTTGAGAACCTTCAAAGGATCCACGGCGATCCTTTGGAGAATCGTTACTATGCTTTTATTTTGTACGACAACAAGAAACTGGAGGAGCTGTGGGCTCCGAAAGTCCAGCTGGAGTTCATGTCCGGCGGCATGTACATGCACCGGAACAACAAGCTGTGCAACCGGCACATGGGCCAGTTCCAGGCTGCCGTCCAGCACGACAAGACGCTGGACTCGCTGCAGACCAGCGACCAGGAGGTGCTCTGCGGGCCCGCCAGGCTGCAGCTGCAGGCCAAGGTGAGCCTGGAACTCCTGGCAGAAAAGCATTTAAAGTTTAACTTCTTTCAGGTTCGCTCGCATCGCCTGGTGGAGCTGAGCTGGCCGGTCAACCAGACCAGCGAGAAGGTCGAGGTGATCTGGCGTGCGCTGGCCGACAAGCAGCTCTACCCGGCGGAGAGCGAGCTGGAGGCTCCGATTTGCACGCGCAGCAGCTGGCAGCGCCGCCTGCTCTTCTCGGACGAGCTGGCGCAAAATGGCAGCCACTTTGCCTACCAGCTGGACGGGCTGAAGTCCAGCACTCGCTATGTTTGCCTGGTGCGCTCTTTTGGCGGGGCAGTGGAGCACGAGGCCCGCAGCGATTTGACCTACGCAAAGACCCAAAAGGACCTGCCGCGCCCGCCCAGCCTGCGGTTGAAAAAGAAGACCGACAGCTCCCTCACCTTGGCCCTGGCGGGGGCTGGCAATTCCTCGCGCGATTTCTACCAGCTGGCGGTGTTCGAGCTGCCCGAGGAACTGGACCTGCTGGACAGCCGCGACTACTGCAAGCAGCCCGCGATTGGCTGGCAGGAAACCGACGGCCACCGCTGGAGTAAGCGGCTCGAGGACTACGACGACTGCTGCGCCAACCAAGCCGAAATGGCCGACGACCTGCGCTTCATAGACCAAATGCGCGACCACTACTGCTGCGGCCTGGATGCCCCGCACAATTGCGCGGCCGAGAACACCACCGAGCAGCCGCTAAGGCAGCTCAGGCTGCCGGGCAACTCCACCCAGTTTGTGGTCACGGACCTCAAGCGCTACCGCCTGTATTCGCTGGAGCTGCGGGCCTGCAACGAGCTGGGCTGCGGCAGCCACGCGACGCTGAACGAGCGCACCAACTACACGGCGGGCGGTGACCTGGTCACGGACCTGAGCGCCTGCTGGATTCCCCAAGGCAAGGCCAGCGCGGTGGTGCCCTACATTGTGAGATTCAGCGAGCCAGCCCAGCCCAATGGAGCGGTGGTGTCCTACATGATTCACATCTTGGATCTGCCGGCCCCCAATGTGGTGGTGGACAGCCGTTTGGCCTGTGTGACGCGCCGGGAGCACGAGTTGTCGGGTTTTGTCTTTGTCACGCGGCTCAATGGCTCCTTCACCCAGTGCGCGGTGCGTGTGCATTCGCTGGCTGGGGATGTGATGACGCCCTACGTGCCCATCTCCGTGTGCGACGAGAAGCAGCGGGTGATGCCGCGGCCGCATTTGCAGCCGTTTGTGGTGGTGCCTCTGACGCCGGTGGTTGGAGACTCGGAGGGCGAGTCTCACGGAGGGAGCATAAGCATTTTTGTGTTGTGCTTTTTGTTCGGCTGCTTTGGCACGGTGATTTGGGTGATGTACAAGCGCCGGTGCTGGCGGAAGCTGCCGGGGCTCCAGCGGTATTTGCCGGTGCGCGAGCAGTGGCTGCGGGAGCGGCGACAGTCGGAGGATCGGGAGATTCTTGTGGATGGCTTCGAGACGGTGCGGTTTCAGAATAGCAATCCGCCCAGCAACAACAACAATGCCGATGAATTTTAACTTATGTTTTTTACCTCTGTTGCCGGCTGGCTTTGTAATTGTTTTAATGTATTAGTTTTTAGTAGCATTTACCTTTTGAGATCTATTGGGGGGTGGACATGGAGGCCGAGCTGGTTTGGGGGACGGCGGCATCGTCCTCGGTGCTTATGCCCACGCTGGGGTTTGTGGGGAGGATTTGGACGTCGCTGTCGGTGGAGGTGGGCGTCCTGGGCGTGAGCTGGGCGGAGGCCAGTTGACGGGCTTTGGCGCGTTCTTGTTTGGCCTGCTCGTATTCCTTGAGCTCGGAGAGCTTTAATTGGATGGTTTGCAACTCCCGGCGACGCATTTTTAAACACAAAGAGCGACAGAGGAAAGTAAACAAATTTTTGTTTGTGAGCCGAAGAAGACCGCTTGGCTTTTGTTGTTGTAGGCGTTGCCTGCCCTGCCAACTTGCAGACACTCAGCTTCTCCAACGATTTTACGGCGCGTACGGACTTGTAAAAGGAATCACAGTTCCTCTTTAGAGTTTTTCTTTATAATCCTTGTTGGTATTTGCAGGAATACCTAATAAAAAATTTATTTCAAAAACCCCAAGCAAGTAGTTAGGTCTGGCGAATTTTATAATCGATAACCGATGGCCAGCGTTGCCAGAGAAAGCCAGTTCAGTCTCTTCTACGCCGCCCATCAATAAGTTCCTCGTAGAAACGGCGGCTTGGATTCAAAACTTTATTTCATTCACCAAAACCAAACAACCCGTCCAACTGTAAGTCCTCATCAGCCGCGGAAATCTGTTGCTTCTTGAATTCCGTAAAGAATTTACCATCCCCAGAAGCGTCGTACGCGTCCGCCGCCTCCTCCTCAGCCGCCCTGTGCCTGGCATGCTTAGGCGGCGTAAAATGCGCGTACGTGCAGTTTGTATAGCTGGCTAATGGAGCCTGTCCCCTCGGCACGGTCGACTGGATATCATAGTGCTCGGCCAGGAACGCATGAACCTCCTCAAAACTGTCCAGGCTGTGGAACTTCACCCGCAGCGACCGCCTCATTTCGCACATAAACGACAAATGATGCTGGAAGCAGTTGAAGTGCAGATTTGAGCCGGCAGCGTTGGCAATGTCCAGCCACTGCTCGATGCAGCGTTTTGGTGTGGCGGGCGAGTCCGCGCAGCTTTTGTTGAACAGCGCCGGATTGGCCAGGAGGCCTCGAGCAGCCATCACACCAGCTGCTTGGGTTTGTTCGTACAGATCACAGGCATCCCGCCAGCTCTCCACGTTGCCATTGCAGATCAAAGGAATTTGCAAAGACTTCCTAACCTCAGCCATGGCCGGGATGTTTAGATTATCCTTGGTGTGCTTCTGGGCCGGCGTGCGTCCGTGGAGCGTGAGAAAGTTGACGCCGCAATGCTCCAGCTGCCGGGCTAGCTCGATGGTGCTGCTGACCGAGGTTTCGTTGTCTGGGCCGCCCAGCAAACGCATCTTGACCGACACACTGAAGTCCGCCGGCAAAGTCCGGCGCACGCACTGCACGGCATCGCGTAGGAGCTCCGGCTGCCGCAGCAGACCGCAGCCATAGCCCTTGGCAATGGCCCAGCACTGGGGGCAGCCGCAGTTCAGGTCTATGCCGTCGACGTATGGATAAATCAGCTGGGCGGCTGTCACGAATTCCGTGGAATCTTTGGCGGCAAACTGGGCTATCAGCGGCTGGTCATCGCCGTCTGTAGTGAATTCATTCTGTCGCGCCTTCTCGCTGTTGTTGAACGAATCCGCTATGATCATTGGCGTGAAGGTGAGCTGGACTCCATTTTGGCGCAACAAGCGGCGGAATTCCACTTTGCTGTACCGCACCATGGGGGCGCTGACACGCAGAAAACCCGGTTCCTGGCGCCGGGCCTCCTCGAAGAGGGCCGTAATATCATGATGCGGACGCTGCTGAGGTAAGTGCATTCTAAAGATTCCAACAAGTTTTCAAATGCACGTGCAATCCGCTGCTTTGTTTACGTTTACAACGGCTGCCGAATAGTGCCAGACTTTTTATCGGTAGTGCAGTGTTGTATCGGTTTCGGCCGATAGCCCCACTTTTTGTTATCGACAGTCTGGCAGCACTGGGCGGCCATTTGTTTGCGCGTGTGTGTGTCGGCGCGTCTGTGTGTGCGTGTTGCTCTTTTGCGGAGGTATAAAAAACACGGCGACAATTGTTTAATTAATATAAATCAATTCATGTAAAGCGAGCCCGCGGCAACCGCGTACAAGCTGACTAAGCAGTCGCCGCGCACTGCACCATCGCACAATTGCAGCGCAATGAACAAATAAAAGCACCTCCTACGCTCAAAAACCACAAAAAAAAAACAAACAATGCACTTTTCCATTCCGGACACCCAGGACCTCTACGCGGACGTGGGCGGCGGTGTGAGCGGCCTGGCCAATGCCCCCACCTACACCGCCTACAATATTTATATAAACGGCAACTACCATTGTTTTCAGCGCTTCAAGCAGCTCCACAGCCTCCACGAGCAATTGCGTAGGCGCTGCGCAGACGCCGCCCTGCCCCCGTTTCCACCCAAGCGTCTGCTCCCGCTGACCAACAACCAGCTCGAATCACGTCGCGCCGCCCTCGAGCACTACTTGCAGATCATTGGCCAGGATGGACGCATTGCCAGGCTCTCCTACCTGCAGCAGTTCCTCCAGCAGGCCCAGCTGGACACCGCCCTGGCCGAGTGCACGGTCAGCGGCGAGAACGAGGAGCAGCAGCTGGAAGTCGAGGTCTACACGAGTCCCTCGGGCTCGCAGTTGCTGGTCAACTGCCATGTCCAGCAGAACACCAGCGCCCTGCTCCAGAGCGTGTGCCGCGCCCTCGACTTGCCCGACGACCTCATGCATTTCTTCTGCTTGTATCTCGTCCGCAAAATGCCCGCTGAGAACCCAGAGGATCCCCCCACGCTGCTCTTGCTCCGCCGGCTTCTGGACTTCGAGTCGCCCTACATTACGCGCCTGCACGCCCAGCCCTGTCAATTGCTCCTGCGCACCTGCTACTGGAATCCGGCCTGGGATGTCAAGCTGCTGGGCAACACGGTGGCCCTCAACTTGCTCTACAACCAGACGGTGGCGGATGTGGCCCGCGAGTGGATCATCTGCACCCCGGAAGTGGGCCGCCAGCTGTGCAGCCTCCAGCTGCACTCCCGCCCCCTGCAATACCTGGAGCTGGCCCGCCAGCTGCCCTCGTATGGCTGCCTGCAGTTCGGCCAGCCTGCCCATGTGGACTACCCGGAGCCCGAGACCAAGGCCTTGGTTTCCATAGGCAACAAGGAGCTGAGCCTGCGCACCGCCCGCGGGGCCAAAATCTACGAGACAAAGTTCCGGGTGACCCGCATGCGCTGCTGGCGGGTCAGCGCCATGCACAACACCTTTGAGTCCCGGGATCAGCCCAGCCAGCTGCAGCTGTCGTTCGAGTATCTGATGTCGAAGCAGAACCTGCGCTGGATCACCATAACCAGCGACCAGGCCATGATCATGTCGGTGAGCCTGCAGGCGATGGTGGATGAGCTGCTGCAGAGCTCGGGCGGCGATGGCGGCGGCAGTGACGAGGAGGCGGAGGCCTCGTCGAGCTTTCGCCGCAATGGACGCGCCGTGTCCACGTCCACATCCTCAGAGTCGACCTCGTCCACGCCGAGCACCAGCTCATCGACGTCGACGTCGACTTCCGCATCGTTTACGTCGACTCCGCCGGTGAAGTTTCTGGCCCAGCGGATGACGCCCACTTCGAAGCAGCAGCACAAATTGACGACGGCCCGGACTTTCGCGGCGGTGTTCTTCCGGAATGATGAGTCCGAGGCTCAGGCGGTGCGGAACGGGGCGTTCGAGGGGATTGGCGACGACGATTTGTAAGTGGAGAGTGAGAAATTGGGGAGCGGATTGGGGTGAATGTGTTTGTATATTAATTTTGGAATTCCGTAAGTGTCCAAATCTCGAGATGTTGTTGTTTTCGTATTGATTTTTTTGCAAGCAGCGCAGCCAAATTTCATAGTGCAACTTTTTAGCCGTTAAATTTAGGTATATATGGATATTATATATAGATTTTAGTCAGGAACGAAGAAGTACTCTCTCCCAAAATTCGTTGTATTTCCTATTTTTTATCTTGGTGCTGCCAAAAAACAAAACAAAAGTGTTGTATGTATGGTAAATGATCCAAAAATAATGATTGAAATTAATAAATTAATTTGTTATGACGTCAAAATAATCTTTTTAATATTAAAAACTTTAAGCGCCTACGAATGGCAGAGTTTCACTTTCGATTGTGACTGAGCCTGCCAACTTGTTTTGGAATCGTTTCTCGATAATTGCAGATGCAAATCTGCGGCTTTATGGCCCTTTTGCTTGTATTGGTGAAAATTGGTGAAAATGGCACAAAACCCGACCAGGGGCGGCCATTATTGTTTTTCTTTTTGCCTCTGCTCCACATACAAAAATAACTGAGATTCGTTGTTAAATTAACTAAAACCAAAGCCCAACTCGCCACACTCAAGTCAGGCTTTGCATTTCCACTCAACAACGCCCCCACAGTGCCCGCAGCAGTGAAACAAAAAAGGAAATAAAACTACAAAACCCCCAAATAAACAACTCAAGAAGGAAATAAATTTTAAACAAAGCTAAAAATATTCTAAGCAGCCTTGCAGCTCCAGGCGAAAATGGAACGCAATACTGGGTAAGTGGGCCAAATTCCCCCAACTAGCCCCATTCGCCCGTTGGACGTGCGCTGGCCTGGCCGATTGTTTATTCCGCTTGTGACGCGGCTGACGCATCCACGTCGTGCCAGCGGCGATAATGCGCGCCGCTTGTGTGCGTGCGGGTGGCTGGCGGCGGGGGACGGTGGAAATTCTCTAATTAAACCTATTTGCATTTGCAGACGATATCAGTACAACATACGCCGCCAGGGCAGTGGCGGACACAACCACCACCACCACAATTCGAATTCGTCGTCGTCGGCCTCCTCGACGTCGTCGTCCTCCTCGTCGGGTGGCGGCGGCCCAGCCAACCTTCAATACTCCAGCAACCACACAGCATCTGGAACTCCTGCACACAACAACAGTAACTCCCATGGCCTGTACAATGCCGGCGCTGGGCTGGGACCGGGAAACTCACAGCAGCACCAGAATGTACCGTTATCGCAGCACGACGAGCTCATCCGGTACATCCGCGAGGCTTGGAACAAAGTGAGTGAAGGCGCCGCTCAGTGATTTTTATGATGTTTAATTGGTTTTTCTTTTGGCAGGTCAGCGAACAGGGCACTCCGGTGATTTACTGCAATGAATCTGATAATCAATTGAAAAACTTCAAGCCATTCAATTTGGAGGAGTATTGGGGCCAGCGGCTGGTCCAGAACATCCACGTAAGCAGCACACAGGCCAGTGGGCATCAATAGAAGGACCTCTCCCCTTGCCCCTACTGACGTCGGCATATTTCGAAAAAATGCTAAGAAAAAAAAGTAACCGCCTTAGGCTGAGAAAGTAAGAGAAAGAAAACCATCAAATTCCTGGTAGTCAGGGTGCTGCATATTTTTGTTTTTTTTTTTTTTGTTTTTGTCAGACGAAATTTGTATTCCTCTTTTTATAGACGATTTACATATTTATGTATGAGAGTTTGGATGTAATTTTGTATACACTTGACGATAAGTTGTAAATTTTGCAATTATTGACTGCCAACCAGAAAGTCGAGTTAAATGCAGCGCCCTGTTAAAAACACAGTTATAATCGACCATTTTCCACACACACACACATAAACAATAACAATACACGCAGCCCCCTCTAAATTCCAATAAAACGAAATCGTAAATTCAAAAACAAATTCCAGCAATTTTAATTTATAGCCACAACCCGGAAGCCCTTTTCAAATATGGCGCCCGAGTCAAGAGAGCTGCCAACTCGAAAGCTTTGCTATGAGGTGAAAGCTCTGGTCAACAACGTTGGGGTGACAGCCCTAAAGCACAGTTAGAATTGACCGCTTCGCCTCGTTACCTTGCTTAATTTAAAGAAAATTTGCAATTCTTTGCTAAAAACAAGTTTAATTTAATTGTGAAGTGTTAGAAGTCTGCCGTTCGCTTGCTTTGGAACTCTTCCCGTGGTGAATGGTGAGTTGAATGCATCAGCACGTCCACTTCGCGCCAGTTTTACCCGCGTTTTTGCTGCACTTCCACTCACAATCACGCGAACAATTTGCGCATTAAATTTAAAAAAAACTTATCAAATGGCCCCAATGCAAGCAGCGCCCCCCAAAAACTCACCTGCCCAGGGCGAGGAAAACAAAATCCAAACAAATTCCGACACCGCCGCCAACCGCGATGAGCAGCAATATTTGGATTTGATCGAGAATATAATCTCCTGCGGGGAGCAGCGCATCGACCGCACTCAGGTCGGCACTTTGTCAATTTTCGGCAGTCAAATGCGTTTTAATATGCGCGACTCCTTCCCGCTGCTCACCACCAAGCGCGTCTTCTTCCGCGGCATCTGCGAGGAGCTGCTTTGGTTCGTCAGCGGCCAGACCGACGCCAAGCTGCTGCAGGCCAAGAACGTCCGCATCTGGGATGGCAACAGCACCCGCGAGTACCTCGACAAGCTTGGATTCACCGACCGCGCCGAGGGCGACCTCGGGCCAGTCTACGGCTTCCAGTGGCGTCACTTTGGCGCGGCCTACGGCACCTGCAAGGATGACTACACGGGCCAGGGCATCGATCAACTACGCCAGGTGATTGAGACCATCAAGAACAATCCCTCCGACCGGCGCATTATCATGTCCGCCTGGAATCCCCTGGACATACCCAAGATGGCCCTGCCCCCGTGCCACTGCCTGGCCCAGTTCCATGTGTCCCAGGCCCGCGGGGAGCTGTCCTGCCAGCTGTACCAGCGCAGCGCCGACATGGGCCTGGGCGTGCCCTTCAACATTGCCTCGTATGCTTTGCTGACCTACATGATTGCCCATGTGACGGGGCTGAAGCCCGGGGACTTCGTGCACACGATGGGCGACACTCATGTGTATTTGAATCATGTGGAGGGGCTGAAGGAGCAGATGAAGCGGCGGCCGCGGCCGTTTCCTAAGTTGGTGATCAAGCGGCAGGTGAGCGACATCGAGGACTTTCGCTTCGAGGACTTTGAAGTGGTGGACTACAATCCGTATCCTAAGATTGCCATGGAAATGGCTGTGTGAATCCCAAATAGAGTCGATAGTTTCGAGCCCAGAGAAACAAGCTTGGATTTTTGGGAACGGCCGTGGGTTGTTTCAAAAAAAGTAATTTTATTTTCATCCAAAGCCGTTTTAAACTATACACCCGGTGTGTGTGTGCCTTCCTTAGACCATCTTGCGGAGCAGTCTGTTGATCTTGTCCTCGCGGTTGCCAAAGTCACCACCATTGACGTAGTGGTTGGCCTTCTTGCGCCAGCCGCCGGTGGGCGTGTTCAGCTTGAACGGCCACAGGAAGTTGGAGGCGTACTTGAAGTTGGGGCCCACGGTGAAGATCTCATGGACCATGTCCTCCACGCACTGGATGTTGTGGGCCTTGCGCATTTTACGCTCGATCACAAAGTTGTCGGTGATGGGGACGCGCTGGCGCTGGTGCTTCACGAATCCGCGCTTGTAGATCAGCTCGCGGACCGACTTCAGGTTGGGGTAACCCCAGGTAATGTAGGGCTCGGCAATGCGGAGCATGTTGATGGTGGCCTTGTTCATTTTGATGAACACACCATTGTTGATTTGACGCAGGCGGAACAACTGCAGCACCTTGCGCACCTTCGGGGCAACCTTGTTGATACTGCAAACGGAGAGCAGATTTGAGTTTGTGGATTTGGTTTCTTTAATTGTTTACACTTACCCGCGGATACGGATCACGAAGGCGAGCTTGGATTCGGCGGGCACATAGAACTGGTTGCGCTTCTTGGCCAGGCGACGGAGCTTGATTTCGCGCTGGTCGGCCTTGATGTACTCGTTCTGGTACTTCTCGGCGCGGACCAGATTCTCCTTCTTGCGGAGGGCGATGACGGCAGCGCGCTTCAGGCGACGTTTGGTTTCAGCGGCACGCTTGCTGATTTGTTTCTTGCTGAATTTAAGTTTGGATTCCGGCACAGCGGGTAGCTTTTTGGCCACGGGTTTCTTGACAGCCGGAGCAGGCATCTGTTTGGGGCACAAATTAGGAACATTTTAGCACTGTTTTCCTTGTTAAATTGCAAATTTTTTATTAAAAAATTCTCACTAACCTTTTACACGACACTATGCACGTTGGTAAAAGAAAGGGAAAGAAAGAGCGGAAGCCGAAAGAACGCCATGTTGCAAACGTCAAACTCGAAACGCAACTCTGGGTGGTTGGGCTGCCACTCTGGCGTATTAACATAAGCGACGGTCCTACTGATTTCGATATAATTAAATGCCTTATTTTAAAATTTAAGTCAATTTGTTGATTGTTTGTGTTTCCAATTATTTGGTAATTAATTTAATAATTTTTTTACATTTGTTTTAGGTTTTTGTATGGTATATCCAATGCATTTTTATAGTAATGTAGCCCTGGACTAGAATCCGGGCGATCTGGCAGCTCTGCTGGGATGGGTGTGTTGACAACTCTGGCTATATTTGGGACACCTGACAGCCCTAGCATTTGTGTTAAATTTTTTTGTAGTAAAATTGTTAAATTCTTTGTTCTTTAATGGAGTGCCCCAGCAACCCGGTTTACCGCACAAGCATAGAACAGAAACGCCATGCCCAGATGATGGCCAGGAGAAAGCGCTTGGGCGTCTCCAACTTCAAGGAGACACTCCGACAGGTAAGCGCGCAGTTTTTCCTTCACCGGCAGAATTTTAATTTCTTTTTTTTTTAGAACTTCAGGCAGCGCCTAAAAAACGCACGCCAGGATTACCTGGTCCAAAATCGGGCTGCTTTTATGGTAAGTGAAGTTCTTGTTGCTCTTCGAATGGCGTTTAATGTTCCTCCCCCCACAGGACGAGATTTTGCGCGCCGAGCTGAACGAACTCGATGCCGACTTGGCCATCGAGCAGGAGCTCTACCAGGAGCTGCTCAAGGACATGAACGAGTGGTACGCCTTGGAGTTGCAGAGCGTGGAGTATTTAGAAGACACGGCCGCCGAGGCTCTGCTCTGCCCGGTGTGCCAGGTGGAGCGCATGCAGCGCGTGGGCCAAGAATTCCAATGCAAATGCTCCGCCTCATTTGCCTACCCGCAGGACCTGCCCCAGCTGCAGCAGGAGCTGCAGGCCAAAGTCCAAGAGCACGAAACCAACTGCCTAAACGCCTTGCGCTTCTTCACCGAGCCCGGCTCCCACCAGCTCAATGCCATGTGCGGCTCCTGCGACTTCTTCTGCAGCATCTAAGGAGTCCCCCTCCCCCCCAGGAGCCCGGCTCCGGAGAAAAGTGATACAGCGATTTCTGTGCTCTGGCTGCGCCCAGACGAATTTCTCTCATTAAATGTAAAGTCAGTCGGATATGTAGGACAACTCCTCGTCGCTGTCGGTCTCCTCCACGTGCTCCCCCAGGTCGATGCCGTAGTGGATGTCCTTGCCGCGCTGGTACGCCCAGGCCATCCGCTTCGAGGTGAAGTAAATGCCCAGCTGCCCGCGGTAGTCCAAGGCAATCACCCCGGCCGTCTCCCGGAAGCGCTTCGTCATGTTCTCCAGCACTTCCTTGGCCGCGTCCTGGGCCGTGAAGTTCCTGTGCTGGACCAAGGCCAGCATCCTGGCAGCCACATTGTAGCGCATGATGGACTCGCCATGGCCCGTGACCGACACAGCGCCCGCCTCGTTGTCCGCGTAGGTGCCGCAGCCCAGCAGCGAGGAGTCGCCTATGCGTCCTGGCAGCTTCCCCGTGATGCCGCCGGTGGAGGTGGCCGCGGCCAGATTACCCAGCGCGTCTATGGCCACCGCGCCCACTGTGCCGGGGGCATCGAAGCTCACGGATCCGCGCTTGTACACAGACGAGGCCTTGTAGGCATTGAGAGCCTTTTGGGAGTTCTCGGTGACCAGGGCGCCGGGCGGGAGGATGTCGAACTCCTCGTCCAGGGCTATGTTCATGGCGCCCTCGCCGGCCAGGAATTGATGGCGAGTGGTCTCCATTACGCGCCGGGCCAAGGTCACCGGGTGGTAGATGTCCCTCACCAAGGACACGCAGCCGGCCTTCAGCTTCCTGCCCTCCATGATGGCCGCGTCCATCTCCACGTCCCCGTTCCAGTTCAAGGCTGAGCCGAAGCCGGCATTGAAGTTGGCATCGCGCTCCAGGACATTCACCGCCCGCTCCACGGCGTCCATGACGCTGCCGCCTTCCTGGAGCAGCCGGTAGCCCAGCCGGGCTGCCTGCTTGACGCCTTCCTTCTTGTTGTCCACCGCAGCGTCGGAGATGTCGCCCGCCCCGCCGTGGACCAGGACGATGGGGCTGAAGGCCAGCCGATCGGCGCTTGCCGAGAGCTGAACGGATTGGAGTGACATTTTTGTTAGGATGGGAAGGAAATTCACCCGCATGCTTTGGGGCAGCTCACCAGCCAGCAGAGGAAAATAACGGCATTCATGGCGCAGATTCGTCTTGGCCGGGAGCTGGTCAGGCAGCAACTGAGGCTATAAATTGGCCGTTGATAAGAAGACGCAACCGGCCAGCCTGCCTAACTGGTTGAATGCGGGCCAAGAGCGAGGCTGGCCGAAACCAGAATACTCTTTTCCGTAGGAGATTCAAAAATCGGTGAGTGCGGGGCGCTTGCGCAATTCAAGTAACGGGAAAGTTTTAAGCGGGCGGTGAACTTGCCGAAAACTGCATACTCTTTTTCCTAAGGCAGAAGCTTTTTCTTTAAGGAGCATTCAAAAATCGGTCAGTGCGCGGCGCCTGCGCAATTCAAGTAACGGGAAAGTGCAAAGCAAAGCCACAAAAAGCAAAGACAAAGTCAAACGCCATTGGCGGTGGCGTCGGCGGGGGAGAGAACTTTTGATCTTGCACGTGCCTGTCGATTCTTGTTCGCTCTCGCGCGATCGTCGGCTCTCTCGCGCTGCCTTCGGCTCTCTCGCTATGCATTCGCCTCTCTCTCTCGCTCTTGCTGTGCTTGCGCGGTTCTTGTAAGTTTTCTTTGGGGATTGGCGCTCAGTCTCGCCGGTTCGTTGGAGTGCAGCAGACGCGCGTAGGGCTGCTCGAGTATTCTTTTTTTTTTATGTCGCCGCTTGTTTATAATAAAACACAAGTAATTACAATTTTCTAGGCATTACTATTAAAATAAAACGTGAACGCAAAATTCCACCGCGTGCCCAGACCCCGGCCCTTGCATTTGTGTGGGTGTGTCGATTTCTCAGTGTCTCCACGCGCGTGTGTGTGTGTGTGTGTGTGTGGGCTTGTGTAATTCGGTTTGAATTGTTTACATTGGAAATTTCGAATTTTCCTTGTGCAAATCGGCGGCGAGTGTGGAAAGCCCAAGTGAATTTGAAATCGAAATTCTCAATTAATTTTTAAAAATTAAAAAAAAAAAATATATACATATAAACAAAATGCTTAAGAATTCTCAGTGAAGCAAAACGCAAAAATGGCCCAATCCATTTTCCATCTCATACGCTGCGATCAATTGATCGATCGTTCCATTTACGACAGCCTCAGGACGGACATTTGCGGCATTAATCGGGTGAAATATGTTTCGACCTGCGTGGCGATTCTGGGATTACTTTTTACCGCCTTCTACGTCTCGAGGAAACATAAAAAGTAAGTCTCAATTTTTACCTCATTAGACTAATTTTCGGGTGATTAGAAATATTCCTCCAGAAATCAGAAATCGTTAAAGACCCATTAATTTTGATGACCTCTAGGAATTTCCGTTTCCTCCCCAAAATCAGCCTCGAAATTCCCCCATCAATTTTCACGTTCTATTGGCAGATCGTTAGGGATTATAGAGAATATATAGAAATTCTTTAATTATGGAATTCATCGTTCGAACTCAGTATGTCAGGGAATTTGAGTTGAGGTCGTTTGGGGCTTTTTCTCAGTCAGTGTGAAAAGTTCGTTTTAATTTCAACGTCGATACACAAAATTCTCTGTGCTTATTGATGTTTTTTTTTTATAAGTTTTAGTTTTGTGAAATTTTATTTTAGTCGATTTTAAAATCAACTCCAATCATGCCGCTTCCCATAAGGATCATTGCCCCCCTATTCGCTCGGGTTGTCTACTCCGTCTTCGGTCGCGGACTCTCCCAGCGCAGCTCCAAGACAAATCTATCGGAGAAGGTGCGCTACGGTTGGGTCCAGTACCGCGACTTCATCAAGGACAATCACCCCTAGAGCGCCCAGGCCTACTCAAGATCCTTGCATTCTTTTTGGAAGATTTAATATGTTTTATGTTCAGTGCGTTTGATGTGATTTTAAGGAACAAATTTTAAGTGTGTCAGCCGAGGAAGCCACTCGGATTTGCTGGGTTTGTCTGAAGGAAGCAGCCGGCTCTTCGCTCGGGAATTATTCCATACAATAAAAACATGGAATTTTGAATATTTCTCGGGCTTATTTTGGTGTCAATCGGGAATGGCCGGGCCACCTGCCAGCCCTTTGGGCTGAGGGCGAAAAGTTCTCTTTTCTCTTGGGGTAAACAAAAGTTGAGGATTGTTTAAATTCACCAACCAAATGCGTTTATAAACAAAAGACGAATGTTTGCGGCTGATGAACAGCCAAGAAACCCGTCGGAATTACTCATTCCATGGCGTTACGCCAGCTGTTCCAAAGCCCCCCGGATATATTCTATATCCCAAATATATTTCTATACTCTATAGAGATTTGATGTTCCAAAACGAATTGTAAAATACGGAAGAATTCTGAATTCCCCAGACACTTGACCCCCGGGGCGGGGGCGTGGGCGTGACACAAAATCCTCATGAAATCTAATTCGGGTTGCAGAATCATTTTGAATTATTCACTGGCGTCAGCCCTGACACGAGTCCAAAAGCCTCCCCCCTCTCCCCCGCACATGCAATATATTTTCAGTTTTGCTTTATTTTTCGAAACTGCTGTTGTTTTTGGGAGGACCGCGCTAAACTTGGCGGCGACGCCTTCTCCGTCGGTGGCTGCAGCGGCTGCACGCCGTTCAATTAATAAAAAAGAAAAAATGAAAATAAAAATTTACTTCACTTCGCACTCAGAGAGGCAACAAACCAGATCAAGAGCCTCGCCAGCTCGCATATAAAAACTTTCGGAATACGCTTTTTGGGCTAGAAGAGCGAGGTGATTAATTCAGCAAAGATGGCAGCGACTAAAAATGGGACGAGGGAATTTTATTCATTCATAAAATATTTTGAGAAATTATTGTTAAGGTTCTTTAACCAGCTAAGATATCTGGAGAACCTAAAAATATATTTTTAAATATTCGAGTTTTGGGGAACAATTGGAGAAAAATTGCAACTTCCTCAGTAATTGAGTTTCTATATTATTGCAGATTTTTTTTAATTCTTCTGGGATCTAAAAAATCTCTCATGGGACTTACAATTCTTCTGTTAGGAAGAAGCTTTCTGTAAGGAATTTATTAGGATAAATTTAAATTGCAGATTTTTCTAAGTTAGAAGAACTTAGGGTTCTAAAAAATCCATTGTATCTCTCATGGGACTCTTAATTCTTCTGTAAATGAAGAGCATTCTGTAAGGAATTTATTAGGATAAATTTAAAGCCTTTTTCAATATCAATATAATTTTTATAAGGCCAACAAGCTGAAATAGCATTTGTTTAATTTAAAGAATCTTACGATTAATCGTATAATCCATCTATAAAAAATGTTTCCGCTCATAAAATATAAAAGGAAGTTCAAGAAAAAAAGAATCCACGGCCTCTAGAATATTCTTTGCTTTTGTTTGTTTTTTCTTTTTTAATATCTCAAAAAATTATTGAACAATTCAGCCGGAATTTTAATATAATAGAAACAATAATAGAACCTTCTTTGCGAAGCTAAATTCCTTTTTATTATAAATATCAATTTTTATATTTATTCGATGGGGTTTGCTGAGGAAACTCAAAGTCTGTTTGGTCTTTTGATCAAGCAAATTAAAATCCTATAATCCTATTTAGTAAAATTTAAAGATATTTTGAAGACAGAAAGTCATTTATAATCTTGAACAAGTTTATGGATTTCGCAACTGATTTATTGTGTGTCTTGCGTTGCTCTAAAAAAGAGTATTCGGTAGGCGGCCCTCTCTATTTGTGGTCTGCATAATTCTTGCTTATTTCGTCTTGTCATCGGCCTGGTGAGCGCCAACGAAATCGAAATAAAAAAATAATAATGAATTGGGCCACTGACCAGGCCGCCCGGCCGAGGTACATGGACTTTTCATTTACGAGCTGCTTGTCCGCCAGTTTATGGGATCGTATAATTCTTGATTTTAATCAATCTCTGGTCCACAACCGGCCACGCCGAACAGTTGAGCGCATTGTCATTTCAATTTATTGTGATTGTCGCGTGCATTCGGATTCTAATATCTCAATTACTGGGCCCGCTCTCCAATTTAAGATCTCCACTGTTGCACCACAGAAACCTCAAATATCTGCGGACAATCATCTTGCTCTTAATGATAGAACCAGTGACCCGAAGAAGTTAGTTCCTCATCAATGGGAATGGGAACTGCAATGAGCAGTTTGTGGCCAATGATTAGAAATGATGGATCAATCAATTGCGGGATTCTTGGGGCCATTAAGATTTATCGGGCCACTCCAGCCACTCGAATGCATTCGAAGCATCATTGATATCCGTTTCCAATAGAACGCACTCCCAATGAACACCCATAAACAAGGGCCAGGGACCCCCCAACCGCCTGGCTGGCTGGCTGGCCATTCATTGAACAAATTCCAGGTTCTTTGAGGCTCCCAATGCATCCGGCAGTGGGGGCGCCTCCGCCCACTCTCATTGCTCGTATCAAATGCACTTGAATGCAATTTTCGTTCCTCGTCCGATATTTTTAGATGGAGAAGAAATCCAGGGAAGCCTTCGGGTCCGCCTCCGCCGGTTTAGTTCATTCTGTTTTAGTTCAAAGTTTTTATTATTTGATTTCTTATTTGCCACACTTGTGGGGCATAAACATGAAGTGGCTGGCGATGCCCTGGCTCGTTTCACACTTACAAAGCATTTAGGAGAGTGCAGTTCCCTGGAAAATGGAGCAATAAATTTCAATTAAAATGTGGCCTATGGCCATGGATTTTGGCATGCCGATCGTATAATTTTCATGGAATGGATTCTCTAAAGGAGGCCGTGCTAATTCCTAGCTAACCGGTTAACAGAAAAGAAATATAAAAATCTTGCTGAGCCTTCCCAAAACCCGTTTATTTTTGTAGATAATTTTCTAGATTTCGTTTGGCTCTACAAATTTTCGAATAAACGCTGACCCAAAAAAACCAGAACGAAGAACTCCACTGACACACAAATTACACACTTTTGCGCAATTTTCAATCAACAACTATTAATTTTAAATTCAACAACAGCAGCGCCAACAAAGGCGCCCCAAAAAAGAAAAGAACCCAGGCCCAAAATTTTCAGTAGCCAATTGAAAATCAAACAATTGAATTTCCCTTTTTCTTCTCTCTCCGGCTCTCTCATTTGTTTCTTTGCGAAATTGTAATTAAAAATACATTGTTGAAATGTGTTGACCAGCAAAAAGGAAAAACAGGAAAGGTTAGCACAGCGCACATGTCCCAAAAATTGAAAGACTCATGCATCATTCCGGGGGTTTGTCTCCTTGGGCGAGGTGGCCAAAAAAGTAATTAATATGTGAGCACCGGTGATGTCGGCCAGTCTCTCGGACTGTCGGCCATCCATTTTTCATTAAATTTATAGACGTCTGGGCATTAAAAAAACAACCATCACAATAAATAAAACAAATAAAAAAAACACCAATCACTAAAATATTAAAATCAAGCCACAGTTGTGGCCTCGTCTCGCATATCCACACAGCGTTATATATACACGATATTTATTATATTCACCAGCCACCCAACCAACAGCAGCAGCAGCTCTGGCCCGCCACTGCGCCAAATTGTATGCAAGAGTATTTGCAATAAATAATATTTCACCGGCAATGCAGACGGCCGAGGTTAGCGCTGCGAATATTTTACACACTTTTGTTTTTGTTTCTTATTTATTTCGCTGTGTGTGTGAGAAGAAGAAGAAAGTATTCAACACTTTTGCACATCATTAAGTAAATTTTGTGTGGCGTTCCTTTCGTTGTAAATCACAAAAACGAAGTTGTGCTAGAAAAGGAGAAATAGGAAAGGCTAATGAAAGTTCGGTTGGGAAAGCTATGAGGAATATATAAAAGATCTTTAAAGATAAGTTCGTAAAAGAATTTAAGTGGCAAAGAAAGAAGATTTTGTTTGGGAGAACTTATAAAAAGCAAATTACCTGGAGTTGCGAAATTCATTTCCTATAAATTAGCCTTCACCTTCATAGCATCAGTCCTCTTAGATCAATTTTACCTTTAAGGAGCTTTTAAAATTGCATTTAGTTATAATGGAATGATTTAAATTATAATTAAGAAACGTACTTTATTTGTCACTTCAATTTTGCTGTGCTTGGTCATTTCACGAATAGAGAGAGAATCAAAAATTGAACGTTCAAAGAACGAACATTTTCTGGTTCCGCATTGCGCTGCCAGATTGGCCGGCAGATTATTCTTGCTTTGGATCGATTATATTTCAATACATCGGCGTTTTGCAACACTTAAAAACGATAAACGGAATAAATAATTTATACATGAAGAGTTTATTAATAAATTAAACAGCTTTCCAAAGAATTTAATAGATAGTTGTAGGTAAACATCCTAAGATTTCGAGGAATCTTGTTTATTTTTCTCCTGAGACTTTGAATAATTTTGTTTATTCTTCACCATAAAGTTCTTTAATCCTCTTTGCAGTTCCTCCTATTTCTTGAACGAGTATAAATCTTATAGAATTTGATCTTTCAAACAAAATACCATTTATGAAGTTCTCATCAATTTTAAGTTTATTCCTTCTGTCTTTTCTCCATCGGAACCTTATATTTTCTTTAATTTATTCAACTCCTCTTCGTTTATTTCATGGAACCCGCAGTATCTATTCAATTTTTCCATTAATACTTCTGTCTCTTCTCCATAGAACTTTTATATTCTCTTTGACGCTTTCAGTTCCTCTTCGTTCAGTTATAAATCTTTAAGAATTTGATCTATTCCATTGATCCATATGGAGCCTGAAGTTCTTAATTCTTTTCCTTGATTGATTCTGTCTCTTCTTCAAAGTAATCTTATAACCTCTTTGACCCATTCAGTTCCTCTTCTGTCTGCTATAAATCTTTAAGAACTCGATCCACTCATTTATTGAGCCCGAAGAACTTAATCGGTTTTTCCTTGATTCCTTCAATTCCACTCAATAATCCCGCCCGTGGCCTGGGCATCAAAAATTGGCCACTTTAGTTTCATCTTTCTAATTTCTCCTCTCAAAGGAATCTGTGGCGGCCAACCAAGTGGCCTCCTCACTTTACGCTCTTCAGATTACTAAACATTCCGATATCCTTGGTCCCGGGCCGGGCCAAACTAAAGAAATACGAAACGCAGCAAGGCAGAAGCACTTGAA
>JBAMCP010000235.1:0-72864 GCA_037075105.1 Lissocephala sabroskyi
AAGTCACACTGTTAACTTTTGCCCGATCCATCGTTTTATTTGTGAAAGAGATAAACTTAAGTCGACGAACGAGTTGGCATGCCCGAGCTTTTGGCGCCGCTGGGCCATCAGCTGATCGGCTTGCAGGTTAAGTTCGAAATTAACATAACTCTCAGCGAAAACAACAAAACAAAATGCTGCGGAGCTTAAAACAATTGGCAAGGCTGCATAAACCGCTTCCGGCTTTGAGACCCGTCATTGCTTCTAAGCCCCTGCCACTTCCTAGACCACAATTGCCCGCCCAACAATTCCACACCAGCCGGCCGCTGGCCAAGTACGATAAGAAATCCCGGAGAGCGGCCGAGGATTTGGACAGCGACGATGAGGCGGACGCGGAATTCAAGGACGAACGCGACTCCAAAGTAGTCAAGGCCAGCGTGAGTTCCCTCAGAGCCGACCTGCTGGTCAAGTCCGGCCTGGGAATGGCCAGAAAGTGAGTACCAACTCCAAACCGGCTGCCAAACTAAATTCGCTTCGTTCCAGCAAAGTTGAACTGGTTTTCTACGAGAGCAAAATCCGCGTAAACGGCAGAAAGCTGCCCAAAAAGAGCGTGCAGGTGAGAGCCCCAACCAACCTGCCCAACAAACAGCTAATGCCGCTTTCCTTCCAGCTGAATGTGGGCGACGAAATCGATGTGATCCGCGGCTTCAGCCAGGCCAACCCCTCGCACCTGGTGGTGGCCCGCGTCGTCATCCTCTCCGCCACCGAGCGCAGCGACGAGGGCCTCAACGTCCACCTGCGCCGCTACAAATCCCTGCTCGTCGACAACTACTCCGGCGCCCAGGCCTACAAATCCTCAGAGCAAAGTTCCCACCACTGATTCACCCAAAGTAAATTGTTTTATTTGGTTAAAACTTGCAAGCTCTCCTACCACACGCGACACTTGTCCGGCCGCGGGTTCATCGCACTGCCCACCGGGCAGTTGTAGGCCTTGGCAAAGTCCTCGTTGTTGGTCACGGCCCCTAGGACTCGGTATTTGTCGATGGTGTGCTCGTTGGACATCTCCTCCCAGTAGTGCTCCTCCTCGTAGTCGGCGCACCAGAGCTGGGCGAAGCCCACGAAGAACAACTGCTCCGGGGATAAGTCCACGCCCGGCATCCGCTCGTCCTTCATGGCAAAGAGGTTCTCCTCCTTCTTCATGTAATTCCGATAGGCATGCAGCGCCTCCCTGAGCCCCCCGCTGTCGGCTATGTTCTCGTCCTTCGTTTGGTTGCCGTTGATGCTGCGGTTGATCTCCGGTATCAAATACTTGTCGTAGTGATCGATGAAGCACTGGGCCCGCTCGTCAAAGACCACGCTGGACTTCTTGGACCACCAGTTGCGGCTCTCGCCAGTGCTGTCGAAATAGGAGCCGACCGAGTCGAAGCCGTGGGTGAACTCGTGGCCCAGCAGGTAGCCGATGGTGCCGAACTTCAGGCTGTTCGGCCAGGCCTTGTGGTAGGCCGGCGGGTGCAGGATGCCGGCCATCACGTTGATCGAGTTGTCGATGTTGTAGTAAAAGGCGTTCACCTGCATGCCCAGCAGCAGTTCCAAAGGCTTCGTGGTGTTGGCCAGCTGCTTGTAGTGCAATCCGTTGTAGCGCTTCTGGGACTTGCGGAAGCGCTTCAGGTTGATGTTGTTCGGGGCGTAAGAGCCCTCGGTTAGCTTCAGGCTGACGCCTTCCTGGATGAGCGCATCGGTGAGGCTGGGATCCTTGAAGCGGCCCACCCTGGTCTTGATGGTGGACTCCTTGAGCAAGGCCTGCTCGCGGGTCTTCTCGTCCAGCCAGTCGGCCGTTTCCAGCGTCACCTGCAGGCTCCTGCGCAGCTCCTGGATCATCTGGGTGATCTCCTCCTCGATGCTGTCGGTGAAGACCTCCTCGAAGTACAGATAGTCCATCAAATAAGGAAACGAGAACTCTATCAGCAGCGCGCAGTAGTCCTCCTGGTACTTGGCGGCCTTCAGCTTGGAGTCCATCTGGTAGAGCATCTTCATGGCCAGATAGTTGGCCACCGCGGGCTTGTGCTTCTCACACACCTCGTCTAATTTGGCGTAGTAGAAATTGCAGAAGTTCTCAGTGTCGTTGGCGCCAAAGTTCTCGTCGTTCCAGGCGATTTCATAGTAGCTGGGCCACTGCGGAAAGCTCTCGACCTTGGACTCCGCGGACAGCACCTGGCATTTGTCGGTGTCCTCCTCGAACTTATCGGCCACCAGCAAGGCCTCGCGCCAGAAGGCAAACACCCCGTCGATCACCTCCACGATCCGCTGCTCCTCCAGCCCCAGCTGGGCCAGGTAGTCGCGCATGCGCTTCTCGTTCATCGTGTGGCCGCGCGAGGAGTTCGTGGCTATGTTATCGCTGTGGACAATGTAGTCGAAGCCCAGCTCCGGCAGCTTGAAGTACGGACTGAAGGGATACTGCGGCTCGATGTGCTCGTTGATGAGCCCCTCGGCCCCATAGTTGGTGAGATGGGCGCTCATGTTGAACCAGCTGAAGTTCGCCGCCTGCCACGTTGCGTCGATGGCGGGGAAACCACCAATCGACTTTATGAGCTCGAGATAAGCGGGGTCACTCGCTTCCAGCGGCTTGAGTTGAGCGGTCAGACAGTTGTTATGAAACTGCTGGGCCACGCGCAGCTCAGAGCCATGGCGGGCCAGAGAGTCCGGCGATTTGGCCAGCATCTGCTTGGCCACGTTGGCCAGGGTGTACACAATGTCCAGCAGATTGTTGCGCTTGTGGGGGGTGGGATAGTCCGGCTTGACGTTCTTCCAATTGCCGCACGCATACTCGTAGAAATCGTGGCAAGGCGCCACGCTTTCGTTCATATAGGTCAGCATGCGGGCGGAATACGATTTGAGAAACTCAGTGTCCGCGTCTGTTATTGTATTTTCATTGCTGCCCTCGTTAATGGTGTTGGCGACGGTGTCTTGGGCGATGCTGGGGTCCGGCTGGTCGGTGGTGGTTGATTCGGCGGTGGGTTTGGCTTCACATGTTGCCGATAAGGTGGCGACGATTAGGAGCAACAATGGAACGATTTTTATAGTCATTCGGTGTGCGCTGATCTTCATTGATCGATTTAATTAATTCAAATGCGCAGAAACGAGCTTCAATTGACGCGTGCGTTTCATTCAGAATCTCACTCGAAACTGCCAGTCGCCGTATCAGAAGTGAGCTTAGATTTGGCAACATCCGCGTGTTCCCTCCTCGCATCTCAGACGTCACTGGCTTCTGCCGCAGCTGCTCTAAGCTCGGCTCATCTCCGCTCCTCTCCATTGCTCTGCGCGGCTGTACAGTTTTTGTTATCATTAGAAAATTCGCAAGGGGCCC
The DNA here is from genome assembly GCA_037075105.1 of Lissocephala sabroskyi. Taxonomy (NCBI): domain Eukaryota; kingdom Metazoa; phylum Arthropoda; class Insecta; order Diptera; family Drosophilidae; genus Lissocephala; species Lissocephala sabroskyi. The sequence goes on from JBAMCP010000235.1 coordinate 3,344, forward strand.
CGATTGTTGGGCTACGTACTTGACCTATGCTAAGCGACAGAGATTGGCTATACCGGCGGCATTTCAACTCCACGCTCCGTTTTTATTAAACAGCTTATAGATTAACCACACAACGTGCGGTTAGAAATATTTTAAAAACTTAACGCATTTTGGGGATGGCAACAAATCGATACAAATTTCGATTAATTTCGTACCTAATTTAAATGAAACACCGCAACTCTAAGCTCACGCTGGCAGCTGTTTATATCGATAGCGCAAACATCGATACCTTAACGGTTGTGGAAAGAAAAAGCTGACAGTCGGCAGAATTTATTCTATTAAAAAAACTTAAAATGGGAAAAGCAACAAAGCGAGCTAGGAAGCGAAATTCAGTAAGTAAAGCAAAAGTAGTGTTAACTTGATTAGTACAATTTTCACAACGCAGTCTATGGACGGAGCCAAGAAAAAACCCAAAAAAATTGAACCCCACAACAAGCCGATGGACTCTGGCGAGGATGAAAAAAAACCAGAACCTTCGCAAAAGAAACTGGAGGATGTCCCTAACAATTTGAACACCAATGACGACGAGGAACTCACCGAACAGCTAGTGGGCTTAAAGAAGGATGTTGAAAAACCAGATCCTTCGGAAAAGATTCTCGAGGATGTCTTCAACAATTTGAACAGCAGTGGCATCGAGGAATTCACCGAAGTTATGACCAAAGCTTTGGGCCTGGAGCGTCCCCCAGCAGTTGAAATATGGTAAGCCGAAGTATGGCCCATGACAAGGACAATTCATTGGGGGAGTTTTTTTCCAGTGTGCTGGACGACATGTCCGCCGAGGATGTGCTGGAAACTTTCCCCACTTACTCCAAGGACATGGCGGAGGTCTTGGCAGTCATCAGACAGTCGAAGGTCTGCGAAAGCTACAATGGCATCGGTCATGTAGACATAATGGATATCCTCACCGAGGAGATCCACCAGCAAATGATCCAGCTTATGGTGAAGGAATATCAACCTTATGTGGGTAACCCTTTTCCACAAAAAACCCAAGCTAACCAATTGGATTTCAGTTCGCCCTCCGCTCCCGCATAATCCTGAACTGCTTGCTGCCCTACTGGATCATCCGGCTGATGATGGACCGCCAGAACTGGACCGAGGAGGAGACCATCGACCACATTGTCAAGCAGGAGAAGTACATAACCCACATGAACGCCGAGAAACACGCAAATCTAGCCGAGTACCTGTCCTAAGCAGCAGACGATTTCATCCTTCTTAGTTTCATCTTTATTCCTGCACGAACATACAAATATTTAAATGTTACTAGCTGAGAAGTTGAATAAAATGCAAGGACTTCTTGGTCGCCAACTCAAATTGCTGTACTTAGAAACTAAAGCAGACGTTTTGGAGTGTACTGTACTGTTGATGCAACGGTATTTATTCACCGCCATTGCCGAACTCAGTCGATGATAGAATTCGCTTTCTTATTTACAAACTACTGAATGGTTAGTTGCTGGGCGGGATTTATAGTTCATCGTGTTGCTGGTCCTCCTCCTCGTCCTCGGCATTGGAGGCTTGAGCAGTCTCGCTGGACTTGTCCTCCTCGGAGTCCTCCTCGTCCTCGTCAATCTCAATCTGCTCGTCCAGCGGCACCCCCAAAGTCTGGCGCATCATCAGCTCAATGCTGTCGGCAAAGCTGGCCGTCTCCTGGAGCATATAGCCCGAGCGCAAGGTGGCCGTGCGGAACATCATCAAGGCCATGTCCTTGGCCGAGTCATCAGCCTCGTCGGCCTCGACGCGGCGCAGCAGCTCGCGCATCAGCGGATGGCGGGGATTGATCTCCAGCGTCTTCTTCTGGTTGAGGTAGTAGCTGCGCTGGGGATCGTCAGCCTTCTGGTGGGCATTGGACATGGCCAGGCGCTCCATGTTGCCGGTCCAGCCGAAGACACCGGCCACCAGGGCGCAGGGCGAGTTGCTCAGGCGCTCGGACACCTGGGCCTTGGAGATGTGATCCTTGAGGGCCACCTCGTTGAGCCATTTGATCAGAGGCTCGAAGGAGCTCTTGAGGGCCTCGAACTTCTCCTTGCTCTTCTCGGACTCGTTGAGCTTGAAGCCCTCCTTGGCCACGTTCTGGAACTTCTTGCCGTCGAACTCGGGCAGGGCGGAGATGCAGTATTCGTCGACGGCCTCCACCAGGTAGAGGACCTCGTAGCCCTTGCTGAGCAGGCGCTCGACGAAGGGCGACTTCTCCACCTCGGCGCGGTTGGAGCCGGCAATGTAGTAGATGTGCTCCTGCTTGGACTTCATGCGCTCCACGTAGTCGGTGAGCGAGGTGACGCCCTGGCCGTTGGAGCTTTGGAAACGCAGCAGTTTGGCCAGACGCGAGCGGTTGCTGGGGTCCTCCATGATGCCCAATTTGATGCTAGAAAAAAACACAAAAAATCCTTTAGATTACGAAACTTTCAAAGGCAAATCCTTAAGCTTACTTGGTGGAGAACTCCTTCCAGAACTTCTCGTAGAGCTCCTTGTCGATCTTCTTGATCATGTCGAGCACCTTGCGCACCAACTTCTTCTTGATCACCTTGATCAGCTTGTGCTGCTGCAGCGTCTCGCGGGACACGTTCAGCGGCAGATCGTCGGAGTCCACAACTCCCCGAATGAAGTTCAGGTAATTTGGCATCATGTCGTTGAACTCGTCGGTGATGAAGACGCGGCGCACGTAGAGCTTGATGTTGTCGGATTTGGTGCCGTAGCGGTTGAAGGACTCGGAGGGCTGCACCTTGGGAATGTAGAGCAAACTCTTGAAGGTCACCTCGCCCTCGGCCACGAAGTGGGTCTGGGTGAGCGGCTCGCTGGAGTCCTTGGTGAGGCTCTTGTAGAAGGCATTGTATTCCTCGGAAGTCACCTCGGCCGGCTTGCGGGTCCAGATGGGTTTGCTGTCGTTGATGAGCAGCCAGTCCCAGGTGGTCTTGGACACCTTCTTGGTCTTGGGCTTGTCCTCCTCGGTGTCTTCTTCGACCTTGGCGTCCTCGTCGGTTTCGTCCTCGGTTTCAGGCTTCTCGGTGGCGGGGGCCTCTTCCTCGACGGGGACTTCCTCCTCGACGGTCTTGCTGGACCACATGAGGATGGGGAAGTTGATGAACTGCGAGTACTTGCGGATGAGCTCGCGCACGGTGTCCTCTTCCAGGAAGTCCTGGGCCTCGTCCTTCAGGTACAGCGAGATGATGGAGCCTCGCTTGAGGGTGTCGCCGCGGGGGTCCTCGGTGATGCTGAAGCTGTTGGCATCCGACTCCCAAATGTATTGCTTGTCGTCGTTGTGCTTGGTGGTGACCACCACGCGGTCGGCCACCAGGAAGGCCGAGTAGAAGCCCACGCCGAACTGGCCTATCATGTCGTTGAGATCCTGGCCATCGGACTTGCTGGGATCCTGCATTTTGGCCAGGAAATCAGCCGTGCCGGACTTGGCGATTGTGCCCAGATTGTTGATCAGATCCTGGTGGGTCATGCCAATGCCAGAGTCCATGATATGCAGCACCTTGTTCTCCTTGTCGGCCTTGATGCGGATGTGCAGCTCGGGATTCTTCTCCAGCTCCTTGCGGTTGGTCAGGCCCAGCAAGCGGATCTTGTCGATGGCATCGGAGGCATTGGAGATCAACTCACGCAAGAAGATCTCTTTGTTGCGGTAGAGCGAGTTGATAATCAACTTCATCATGCGGTTCACTTCGGTTTGGAAAGTGAACTTCTCGGCCTAAACAAAGCAGAGAAAACATACGTGGTCATTACCGGTGAAAGGCCAAAAAACGCGAGGAGATTGTAATTAAAGATTGGAAAGGCGTTGGCCACCCACCTTCTCGCGTATTTCCTTCAATTGGGCCACATTCAGGCCGTCCAATTTAATGGCTTCCTCTTCGCGCTTCAGAGTCTCGGCGTCTGCGGGTAGGTGGAAGAAGAAGAGCGGACGGAGAGGGGCGTTAATGCTGACGTGTACTTTTCTTGCTGGGGGGCGTGACTTACCTGTTCTGGAGCCCTCTTTGAAGGAGCCGAGATCCAAGTCGGCGGTTTCAACATTGTCGCCATTGTTTTCGGCGGCAATTTGATTGATGCCTATTGTTGGCGGCCGCACAAATGTATACAACGAATGGTAAGGGGAAATTAGGTTAAAAAGCCGGCATGGCTGGGGGTGGAGAGAGAAAATTGTTACCTGCTAAGAGCAAGATGCTCAGGAGTAGAAAATATTTCATGGTTTTTCTTTGTTTAAGTTATCCGAACAGGATGCGGGGATGGTATTGAACTGGCCAGAAGCCACGTCACTGGAAAAAATATATTACAACCACCACGAAATCGCTGCGCTTTGGCCCGTCAGTCTGATTCAAGTCCCGGAGAGTGAATACGAAAAAATGAGACGGCCACTCGAGAACAGTGCTGCTTTTTTCGATTACTACAACTATCGATGGCAATGACGCCGTTTGGTTACAAAAAATCGGTTTTTATTTCGAACTAAAATAGCCGCCCAAGAGACAATTTATTCACAAGTGCCTGCTCTAAATCATAAAACATGATATTAATTAATTTGCTAGTTTCATTTTTGCAAAACACGCGGATTTTTGTTTGCGCCAAGAAATCGATTGCTTTAAATACCAAAACTTGCTTGTATTTAAAAAAAATGCGGTTAAATGAAAGCCACAATTTACTTCCTTGGTATGGGCAATTCTTTGGTGAGGGAAAATTGCATCAATAGTTTGAAATTATAATATTTTATGATATCGTATGGTTGCAGCGGTCGTGGGTGGCAGCGCTGGCCGACTTATCGATAACTCTTGTTTTTGACATTCCGCTTTGAGCCTTCCTCACATGCTCGACGAGTTCAGAAAGCGCAGAGACGGCAAGAAATAGAAATGGTAGTTGGGCAACAAGATTGAATGAAATTCCACAATCATTCACCACTTGCGTGAGTTATCAAGCACACACAATGTTTCAAATAATACTTCAATAATTTACAAATACTTGCTTTCATGCACTCCGACAGCACCCATCGCGAGCGAGACTACGCCACTCTGGAAAATCTACTAAAAAAAGAAATCCGGAAAAGCTAAAAAAAAAACCTCAACTCTCAACACATCCAGCCAGCCACCCAGAAAGCCGTTCGCGAAACTTGTCGTGCCGTCGTTATGCGTAAAACCCTCAATTAAATACTTTTCCTATCCCCTCTACTCTCCCCCAACGCACAAGACATCCAATTGCGCGTTCGTTCCTACCTTTCGGTCGCAGTGTGTTATACAACAAAATTACCAAGTGCTAAACATACAAAAAGACCGCATCGCGCCGGCAATCGATTCGTGTCCTTCAACCAATAACCCACCCGCCCCCACCAACTTAGCTGAGAGCCAAAGCTCCCCCGCAGCACCAACCGCCGCCAGCTGTACGCTCGTCCGTGCCCAGTGCGTGCGAGAGAGTCTGTTGTGTTCGCAGCAATTTTGCAATTGCCCGAGGAAAGTAATAAAAAACGACAAGTCAACCGCAGCCAGTTTCCTTATCAGCCAGCAACTCAGCCCGAGTTCTTGTCACTCTCCGGTGGAGATCGCAAGGGCAAGCACCACTCGAAGCAACTTCCAGAGCCGCCGGAGCCGCCGCCGCCGTCGTCATGAATATCGATGACTATGAATCGCTGCCCACGACCAGCGTCGGCGTCAATATGACAGCAGGCGCAATTGCTGGCGTACTGGAGCATGTCATCATGTATCCGCTGGACTCGGTGAAGGTGAGTGGGTAACCCGAGAACTCTCAAGAAACCAAAACAAACGCAGACCTAACCTCACAAAATTCCTATGCTCTGCGGTTGCCTACATCAGGTGCACACTCACACACACACGCCCACAAACAGGCACTCGCATATTTGCCTTATGCTTGGGCCCGTAATCGTGATGTAATTCACAATTGCAGGGGCTTGATTTTTTTTTGGCAAAAGCATTTATCGCTTATCGGAGCACGTCCAGAAATTCGGGACTGATAAGATTAGCCGCCTTGTCATGCTTTCTGGGCCGAATCCCCGGCGGCTTTAACCGCTTGTGGATGGTAATTATTTGCTAACGGTAGCGATCCCCCCGATCACCAGTGCAAACTGCACGTCATTGCCCCCCACCACCACCCCCTGCAATTATCGAATACCGTAATTTGCATATATCAAATATGCGTGTACAGCCCGCGCGCGCGTGTGTGTGTGTGTGTGAAGCTTCCATGTCGCATATTTTAACATGCGATTGCTCGCTGGTTCGCCTCAGTTCACTAAGAAGGGGATAAGGCCCAGACCAGAAGGTATTTTTATTTATATGCCCCGCTATATATTTTCGGGGGGAGCACTGTTTTTTATTGATTTTCGTACTGTCATTATTGTTGAGGAGGGGGGGGGGGGGATGTGTCAGTGATAGCGCTGGGGGGTGCCACCAATTTGGTGTCAAATATAAAACCCTTGGATTTGAGCGCATTGACGGGTCCCGCTAATTTCAGCGCATTACGAAATCATCAATTGTCCGACAATTGAGGGGAACTTTTTATTATATTTATAAATAGTTTAGATCCCCCCACCCCCGCAACCGCGAGCGCGAGCGCATCTTGAGTCGAGCGTTGAGAGCTTGTGGAACGTGAGTTGTGGATGTTATTGCGGATTTATATAATCAAAGCCACGCCCACTTTAACCGGTCATACTGTTTGTCTACCCCCCTCCCTCCCTTCGCTATAACTGGGTTTTTTTCCTAGAAATCTTATCTGCCGAGTTTTTTTATATATCTCGTTGTGTGTTTGTGGGGGTGGGGGAACCACGTACTTGATATTTACAGAATGATGCTGGAAATTAAAACGTTTGGATTTCTGATCCTAACAAATCCGACGATATCTCGGGGAACCACCGATCTTTAATCATGTTTCCCTTTTATTCCCCCAGACCCGCATGCAGAGCCTGACATCCGCGGCGAATCTGAACATTTCGGCCACATTTCGGAATATGATATCCCGCGAGGGTCTCATGAGGTAAGCCGATTTATCAGATACTCTAGAACAGACTAATACAGTATAATTCCTTGGCAGGCCGATTCGAGGCGCCAGCGCTGTGGTGGCCGGCGCAGGACCCGCGCATTCGCTGTACTTTGGAGCCTACGAGCTGACCAAGGAGACCCTCACCAAATTCACCTCCCACAGCCATCTGAACTACAGTGGGTGGCCCGGCTAATCCTGATCCTTCTACCAGGCTAATGCTCTATTCTTGCAGTGGTCTCGGGCGTCGTGGCCACGGTGATCCACGACGGCATCTCCAATCCCACGGATGTGATCAAGCAGCGCATGCAAATGTACAATTCTCCTTACACATCCGTGCTGACCTGCATGCGGGATGTCTACCGGCAGGAGGGCCTGCGCGCCTTCTACAGATCCTACTCCACCCAGCTGGTCATGAATATTCCATATCAGACGATACACTTTACCACATACGAGTTTTTCCAGAACATGGTGAGCGAAGTCCTTGAAATTTGCGTAAAATAATACTAACGGTTTCCTTTTTATAGTTGAATTTGGACAGGAAGTATAATCCGCCCGTGCACATGGTGGCGGGGGCAGCGGCTGGGGCCTGTGCGGCAGCCATAACCACGCCGCTGGATGTGGTGAAGACGCTGCTCAACACCCAGGAGACGGGCTTCACCAAGGGCATGGTCGAGGCCATCAGAAAGGTCTGCCAACTCCGCTCCTTCTGCTTCATATAAAACTAATTGTGCTCCTTGTCTCCTCTCAGATTCACCGCATGGCCGGGCCGCTGGGCTTCTTCAAGGGAATGACTGCCCGGGTCCTGTACTCGATGCCCGCCACGGCCATCTGCTGGTCCACTTATGAGTTCTTCAAGTTCTATTTGTGCGGCTTGAGACCCGAACAGTATAAATCGTCAATTACCGGGCGGTCGGAGCTGAGTCCGCGCAGCTCGGACTATGTGCTGCCCAAGGCGGCCACGGAGCAGCCGCTGGAGGACAAAACCGAAGTGCCATTGACCTCAACACCCAAAGAGGCGCTGCATCCGCTGCCGCCCACGGTGAACGCGGCCGGGGCCATCAAGACCGTCTGCGAGCTTTCGGCCAGGACAACGGCGCCCACAATTAATCTGCATACCCGGCATACGGAGGTGAAGAGTCCTTATGATCGGGGCTTCTCCAGCACGTAGGCGGCTGGACCGAGAGACAGACGGGCATTGAGAGAGGCCACAGCGACAGTTAAGATCCTTAAGCTTAGCTTTTAAAGACGAACGGCGAGATGATGTCGTCCCAGTTGTGTGATGGAATCCAACCAAAGCGGCCAGGTGGTCCGAGACCGACAGTCAGAGTGTTTGAAATGCTTGACTTGTGACCTTTCACCCCTCCCCCCAACCGCCACCAAACTCGCTGTGTGTTGATTTCTGGGACGGCATATATAATTATTTTGTTCTGTTCTTATAATTTTATTCGATCATTTTTAAAGTATGGAATACTCTGGGCGGAGTCGGTGAGAGAGTTTTATCACTCCGAAAGGTAAAAACACAAAACGAAAAAAAACAAAAAAACAAAAAATCTTCTTGTTGTTGTGCACAAAAAACTCTCGCGCTCCCCGCACCTCCCCCCACCCCCACCCCCCACTTGAAATACGAAATTCTTGTTATCAAATAGAAATCCTATTATAACTGTACATACACACACACACACACACACTATATATATATAGGATATATATATCGATTATTATGTTATCGATTTATGTTATTCGGAGTGGTTTCGAATCCGTGCGGCTAACGGTAAACGGCGAACCGTAAGGCAGCCAGCAGCCTTGTAAAAATATAACGGGAGTTTTTTTTTAAATTATCTAAAGGTAAAAAATATATATATATATATTTATGTTGATCGTTGTTCCCCCTCCCCCCCCCGCGCTATTTGTAGTATTGTTGTAGAAATTTGCTAACCCCCCGCTGAGAATTTCGTGTCAATTCGGCTTAACTTTCGTGTGTCCTGGCGCCTTAGTCCTTTCGCGACAATAACTAAGAATCTAAGTACAGTTTCGTCCCAGGGCCATTAAGTTCATTGTTATCCTTTATTTATATACGCCTACGATTATTAGCTATCCGTTTATAATTATTCCTTAAATGTATGACAGGCGGCGGCGCACCAGGATCCCCAAGGACGCTGCTAAAATAATAAAAAACACCAACAAAACACTTTCATTGTCAACCAGCTACAGGACCGCGTCCAGCCCGCGGCGCCGCGAACGCTGCGACAGGATCGGTCGGGGCTTATAGAGATCATCGTTGGTGTATCTTTGCTGCTGGCAGAGCTTGGTGAGGGCGGGGCCGTTCAGCCGCTTGGCCAGGTCTTCTGGAAGAGGCGGAAACAACACTTGAACAGGATATTGCATTTTCGTCCTTGCTTGGGCTTTTCTATGAATGGGCGGGGGAGGTTTTTACCTAGACCCTTTGGACTTTAATGATCAGAGAGCGGCATGTGGAAAAAAAAACAATGAAGGATTAAAGCGGCTATGCGGGAAAGGGGCCAGGTCCTGCGGGCAGTGGGGTGAGGGTGGCGGGGCCGGTGGACTGCTTACCATTGTCGTTGGGGTCGATGGACTCGTTCTCCTTGGAGTTGATGCTCACGTCGGACTCCGAGAGCGAGGTCTTGGGCTTCTCCGGCTGGGGCTCCTCCTCGGCCTCGGGGGAGGTGGCCTGGTCCTCGGGGCGGTGGCGCTTGGAGGAGCGTCGGTCGGGCGGCGGCTGGGGCTCATCCAGGCTGTACAGGCGGCGCTTGGAGGCGCTGCGGCGCAGCTCGCGTATCATCTCCGGCTCGTCCTCGCTGAGCACACGCAGGACACTGCGGCGTTCTTGGATCAGCCGCTGGATGAGCTGCAGGCGAGCCGCAAACTCCTCATTGTCCTCCTCGAAGTGGGTGACGTTGTCGTCCTCGGCCGGCGGCTCCTCGGGCTCCGCCGGGCGGGGGTTGGGCTCCTGCCGCGTGGATCCACCCAACTCAATGAAGCTGCTGGTGGACTGCTGCAGGATATCGCTGACAATGACCACATGGCCCGAGGCCACAAAGGAGTCCTCTGGATTGTCCGCCGGCTTGGCCTGGCCGCCGTTGGCATCACTGGCGGCGGCAGCGGTGGAGGACTTATCTTTGGTTTTGGTGGAGGAGGCACTTGGTGAGGATTTGGAGGAGGCACCGCCTGGCGGTTTGCTCTCGTCGTTGGAGTCATGGCTGCGCCGCTTGTGGATCTTGGACTTCTCCGCGCTGTGGTCGTCCTGGCCGCCGCCAGGAGCTGAGCTCGACTGCGACGAGGACTTGTGGCGCTCGCGATCGCGGCTGCTTTTCTTCGAGGAGGACGAGGACTTGCTGCCATGGCCATGGCGGCTGTGGCTGTGGCTCTTCCCCTCCGACCGCGAGGACGAGCTGGACTTGTGCTTCTTGCTGGCGGAGGATTCGTGGTGGGAAGAGGACGACGTCGAGCGCTTCAAGGAGGAGTCCTGGGCCCCGGAGCTTCGACTAGACGAAGTCGAGGAGCTTTTGTCGGGCTTGGAGCTCTTGTGCTTGGAGCTGGAGGAGTGCGAGGAGGAGTGCTTGGAGCTGGACGAATGTTTGCCGTGGGACTTGTCATGGGAGCGGTGGCGATGGCGGTCCTTGTCGCTGGAGTGGTGGTGATGGCGCTCCTTGTCCTTGGAGTGCTTCTTCGAGTGCGACGAGCCGGAGGCAGGCGAGGATGTGGACTCCTTGACCTCGGCAGGTGGAGAAGAGGCAGCTGGGGCCGCCGCAGCTGGCTCCTTGGTTGGCTCTGGGTCTTCAGGCTTTGCTGGCTCTTCCTCGACCTTGGCCTCGATCTCAGGCGCCTGCGGGGCTTCGGCTTCCGCGGGCTTGGCTGGGTAAGAATCGAAGCTGTAGTCCGGCGGCGGTGGAATGGCTGGGGGCTCTTCCTTGGGCAGCTCGGGCTCGAATTTGATGGCCGCATGGTCGACATCGTCTATGTTGGCCTTGACCTCCGACATGATGGCGTCCTCGATGGACAGGCCCAGGCCGCCATTGGATTGCGGGGCATCCAACTCAGAAATCGATCCCTTGCGTTCTGTGCCTGCAGGAAAGGAAGCGCTGGTTAAGTTGGACTCTTTGGGCTCCTGCTGCTTACCCTCGAATTTGATGGCGTCCTTTTTGATGTCGAAGTGGAGATCGCGGCCGGAGTTCTCGTCGCCGCTGACATCGCTGGAGTTCTCGTTGAACTTGGGCATCTGGGCCTCCTCGGAGATGTTGGCCGAGAGATTGGGAGTCAGCTCGGCGCTGTGGTTGTTGTCGGCCGGCGGCGGTGGCTCGTTGGCCGACTCGGTGGAGGCTATGGTGAGGCGGCTGTCGCTGGACACCTGGGAGAGCTGGGAGGTCTGCGAGGCGCCAGCGTCTCGCGAGTCGTTGACCAGCTCCTTGTTCACGGAATCGGAGGTGTTCAGGGATCCGTTGATGGTGTCGTCTTCCTTGATGGTGAGCGAGGTTTTGTCGGCACTCAGAGGCTCAAAGGAGGGCGAGGTGTCGTCGTCAAAAGCCTGCTCGTCATTCTCCGCCCTGGGAGTGGCCTGCTCCTCCTTCAGTTCGTCCTTTACCTCGGATTTCACAGTCGTGTGGTCCGAATCGGGACTGATTTGCTCTAGGTCTGTGGGCATGAGGCTGGCAGTGGTCTCCACCTTCAGCAGGTTGCCGTTTATGTGGCCCGCGTAGGGTGGCAGGGGCGGGGCTGGCAGCAGCGGTGGGCGTGGCGGGGGCGCTGAGGTGGGCGGCGGCGGGGTTATGCCCAGATATTTGTAGGCAATGCTCTCCACCCTGGGCTGGAACACGGTGGCCACCTTGGGATTCACAATCTGGTCTACGATGTGGTCCACGCCCTTGTCCAGGAAGTCGGCACTGAAAATATTAAAAATAAAATTTTGCGGGCATTCAAATTGGTTACTCACTCGAGTAGATGCTTGCGTAGTTTTTCGCGCAGTTGGACTTTGTTGGCGTCGGGCGTCCACTTTTGCTTCTTTAGGAAGTCATTGACGGTGGCGTCGACGCGGTTCCGGGCGTTCTGGTAGGCTGGCTTGGTGTCCACGTCCGCTAGGGAATCTTTGCGGAATTCGTCGAAGACGCCTTGGGATTTGACTTCCTGGACTAAATTTTTCACGAAATCAGGAGCTATTTTTGTTTCCATTGTGTGGGGTAGCTCCGTGCTTGTAGGGAAACAAGTAAAGCAAAGCACAGTTGACCATTAACGCAAACAAATATAAACTTTAATTAAATGCGTGTTCCTTTTTTATTGTGTGCTTATCGACTAGAGGCCCAGCTGCCAAACGAAATCGATAATTCAGGTATCGGTTTTGGTGGGCTGCCACCTTATGCCACATCTTTCGATTACAGTGCTGCCGAAATAAATACGCAAAATGTCAAAGCCGATCGTGTAGCGAGATGCGGACCTACCAGCCGGGGTGGGCAGCCCCGTTATCGATAACTTTTAATACAGTCCTGCCCAAAATTGGCGGCTGATGTTGTCGCTTGGTACGCTTGTTTTGTACGCTATCTCTCATGAAAATTACTATGGGTAAGTGAGGCAACATACGCCACCAAAAACAACGATTGTGCAACCGCTTGGCTTCTCCCAGAAACAATGGACAGCGAAAATGCCGACAATTCTCTCCCAACAGCGCCAAACAGGAAAACCCAAAGCCCTCCTCCACCCACGATCCATTATTCTGCGAACCCCAACCCCAAGCAGCATTCACCAGAATCAGCGGCAGCCAGCGACTTCTCCGAAATCGAGGCCATGAGAACGACGCCAGTTATTTCGCCATCCAACGCCTTCGTGACGCCTTCCCCGCCGACCAAAGCTCGCACCTCCCTGCCCAGCCGTAAGTACAGTGCGTGAAAATGCGTTTTTCATTTCGTTTCATATGTGCGTCGGTGTTTAGGAAAGCGCGATTTGAAAAACCTGCAATCAGCGCTCAACCCCAAATACATAGGATTCAACAACGCCAACTCATCAGCGGCCACATTACAAATGTCCGACGGCGAAGACACGGGGCGGGCGACGCGTCGCCGCAGTCACCCGACGACGCCAGTGAGCAGCGGACCGCAGCCGCAGATAAAGAGCGTCGAAAGCATTAACCCACCGTCGGCGGGCCCAGCAACGCCCTTGAACAGCGCTCAGCTCATGACCCGCACCTACATGAGCCCCATTGATATTTTGCTGTTGAAAAATGGGGCCAGCTCGCCGAACAGCACCGGCTTCGAGGCGGACGCGGAGGACGCCTTGTTGAATGCCCCGCCGCGCAGGCAAGTGAAAAGGAAAACCAAACGGGGACCCAAACCCAAACAGACTGAGCCGGCCAAACCAGAGGAGGCTATAGATGAAGAGGTCCCGGCGGAGGTGGAGGCGCCGCCACAAATTGAAGTGAATGCAAATCTAATTAAAGCGGAGCCCGAAACCGCTGACGCCCCGCAGCCTTCAGCCGCAAGCACATCAACCGAATTAATTGAAAGCCAGCCAATTGCCCAGGCCCCCACGCCAGAGGATGAGCGGCCCGTGGAAAGCTGCCCGGAGCTGGACAAGGACTCCTTCACCCAGCCAGCCACGCCCACCAACGAAATGCAAGTGGACGCCAATTCCTCCATAAAATCGCCCTCCTCGGACAGCATAGACAGTGCCAAAGGCTCCTCGATTGTGGTCGACCCGCCCTACCAGGTGGGCGACCTGTTCTGGGGCAAATTGTTCAGCTTCTGCTATTGGCCTTGTATGGTCTGCCCGGATCCTGGGGAGCAGATTGTGGCCCACATTCCCACGCAGCCGGAGCAGGTCCAAGTGCATGTGCGTTTCTTTGCGGATAATGGACGGAGGAATTGGATCAAGCAGGAGAATCTGATGCCTTTTGCCGGGCTCAAGGCTTTCGAAGATCAGCGCGAGGAGCTGAGGCTGAAGCTCGGCGCCAAGAGCCAAAAGGTGCGCCAAATGCTGCCCAAGAAACCCAAAATGGCCACCTGGCATCAGGCCATCGACGAGGCCCTCCTCGTCGGCCAGTCCGCCTACTCGGAAAGGCTGGAAAAGTTCTACGAAATCTACGAAAATGCCTCGTAAGTCGCTTGCTGCCTTTCCTTGTTCTCCACTCACCTTTGTCTTTTTCAGGGCTTCTCATAAGAAGAAGCGCAAGCGCACGAACTCCATGCTCCAGGATCGCGCCTGCTCCACCTCGGATGTGGGCAGCAGTCTGTACGACTCCACGGACAATTTGTACGCCATGCGCGGCCTGGCGGGGGCCGTCAAGCGGGAGCGCACCGAATCCCCTTACAGTCCGGCCTTCTCGCCCGTGAAAACCCTCCACGAGCCGAAGCCCAAGCGCCGCAAGATCAGCGGGAATGCGGCCGACCAGCAGGCTAAAAATTCCCCTGCAGAGTCTGCGGAGTTTGATGATTTGCTGGATGCCATCAAGGACTACGTGATGGTCGACCGCGAGGATGCCCAAGTCGAGCGCTACGTCAAGCTGGCCGTGCTGAATCTCTGGTCCCTCAAGCAGCTCGGCCTGCGCCAGCTGGAGCGCGAGGCCGCACTCCACTCGCCAGGGCCCTCCAGTTTTGTGCGTCTGTCCAGCCGCTTGCAGGACCTCAAGCAGAGACGCAGCCAGACCCCCAGCATGCCGCAGCCCAAGCCAACCGACAGCCCGCTGGCCCTGGAGCCTGTCAAGGCTGTCAAGAAAATCCAAACCCGGCCCATAGCCGATGTGGTCCAGGACATTTTGCAGCTGGACCGACGCTACTTGTTCAAGGGCGTCAGCCGGGAGACGGTGGTCTGCAAATACTGCTATGAGACGGGCGGCGATCTGCGCCGCTGCTCCCGGAACTGCAAGGCCTGGCTGCATCCTGGCTGCCTGGAGCAGCGCTCCCAGGCGCCAACCGCCAAGCCGGCCAAGAAACGCGGCCGGGCCAAGGAGCTGCCACCGGAAACCGAGCTGGCCGTCCAGCACATCACAGCGGATGGTGAGGCCGCACCGCCGCCGCCTTTAGTGCCCCAAATCGAATGCTACGAATGCTCTACCAATGCCCCGGAGGTCTGCTGCATTTGCCAGCAGACGGAGGCGGAACTGCCGCAGTCCTCGCCGCAAAACTCCCCGCTCAAGGCGGCCGACAGCGGATCCTCTCTAGTGGCCTGCAATCAGCCCTTGTGCTCGAAGAAATTCCATCCTCATTGCAGCAAATATTGGCCACAGGCCAAGATTAATAAATCCTCCGCCCGCTGCCCCATGCACGTGTGCCACACGTGCGTGTCGGACGATCCGCGCGGCAAGTTCCACCAGCTGGGCAATGCCAAGCTGACCAAGTGCGTCAAGTGCCCGGCCACCTACCACATCGACTCGAACTGCGTGCCCGCCGGCTCGCGGATCCTCACCCTCAACCAGCTGATCTGCCCGCGCCACAACGTGGCCAAGTCCGATGCCCATGTCAATGTCCTTTGGTGCTACATTTGCGTCAAAGGCGGCGAGCTGGTCTGCTGCGAGACCTGCCCCATTGCCGTCCACGCCCACTGCCGCAATATTCCCATCAAGCCGCACGAGAGTTACATCTGCGAGGAGTGCGAGAGCGGCCGGCTGCCCCTCTACGGGGAGATTGTGTGGGCGAAGTTCAACAATTTCCGCTGGTGGCCGGCGATTATCCTGCCCCCGCCGGAGATACCCAAGAACATTTTAAAGATGTCCCGAGGGCCCAATGAGTTTGTGGTGAGGTTTTTTGGGACCAATGACCATGGCTGGATCTCCCGGCGGCGCGTCTATCTCTACATCGAGGGCGATGCCGGCGACTCCAACCGCAACAAATCTCGTAAGTTGAGAGACGAAACTTTGCCAGGTTAAGCTAATTTTATGTCCCTTTCAGAGCTCCAGAAGAACTTTATTGTAGGCGTGGAGGAGGCCTCGCGGTTCCTGCGCATCATCAAGGCCCGGCGGCTGGAGCTGGCCGTGGGCAGCGCCCCCAGCCTCCACCCGCAGCCGTACATCAAAATCAAGACCAACAAGCCGATTCCCCCCGTGCGCTTCGGCTACAACGAAGAGGAGGTGAGCATCTGCGAGTGCAATCCGGATTTAGAGCATCCTTGCGCCGCGGACTCGGGCTGCCTGAATCGCATGCTCTACCACGAGTGCAGCCCGGACTCCTGCCCGGCGGGCATGCGCTGCGAGAACCAGCAGTTCAAGAGCCGCCTGTCGCCGCGCCTGGAGGTCACTTACATGAACGAGCGAGGATTTGGCTTGGTCACCCGAGAGGCCATCGAGCAGGGCTCGTTTATAGTGGAGTATGTGGGCGAGGTGATCAACCATGCGGAGTTCCGGCAGCGCATGGCCCAGAAGACCAAAGACCGCGACGAGAACTTCTACTTTCTGGGGGTAGAAAAGGACTTCATCATTGATGCCGGGCCCAAGGGCAATCTCTCGCGGTTCATGAATCACTCCTGCGAGCCGAACTGCGAGACCCAGAAATGGACAGTAAACAGCAATCATCGCGTGGGTCTATTCGCCATCAAGGACATACCCCAGGTAATAGGATACATTTACCTTGAGAGAGCTTAACTCATGCTTTGTTTTGTTCCAGGACACCGAGCTGACTTTTAATTACCTGTGGGACGATTTGGTCAACAACGGCAAGAAGGCCTGCTACTGCGGGGCCAAGCGTTGCTCCGGGGAGATTGGCGGCAAGCTGAAGGAGGACCAGCCCAAGGAGTTGGTGGTGGTGCCGGCGGGGAAGGCCAAGCCGCGCAACAAGCTGAAGCCTTTGCGGCGGCTGGGACAAAGCAAAACCGTGCTGAATCCTTTGCGTATACGCATCAAGGAGCCGCAGGCCAGGAAACCAAAGGCCACCAAGCACATCAGCGCGGATGATGACGAGGAGGCGGCGCCAGCGGCTCCTCTGCTGCAGCTGGCGGTGGCCTTGGATGCGGAGAAAACTGCTTGAATTATTTTTTTATAACTTTACTTTTTTTCTTATTTAAAACAATTTTTTAATGCTCGATTATCTCGTTATTCGCCCTCCCCCACCCCCTCTGCATTTGATTGTTCGAAATTGTATTATTTTTTTCTGGATTTCATAGTTAAAAATTCTTTTAATCAGTTCATGAGTATAAAGATATATATATAGTATATTTGTTGTTGAAAGGAAATAAAATTATGATTTTTTGGCTGGCGCATGTGAAAGGATCGCTCTTCCCCAATCTCTCTCTCTATATAAGGATTATATAGATCTTAATGTGTGTGTGGTGAGTGAAAATTAACTAAAACGCAAGGGCAAGCTTAGGAAACTAAGAGTATGAACTTTGGACTTAAAACTAGATTTGTATCCTGTTCGTCTTTTTAACAAGGCAAATCCGCCGTCTGAAAATAACCCGCATTGAATTTGGGCACAATCGCCTCGATCCGTTTGACAATCGTCTTCAAGGACTCGCGGGACATCTCGTACAGCGTGTTCAAGGAGATCAAACGCATGCCCCGCTGGGTGCACACCTCAATCACAGACCATTTCTCCAGCAGCTTCAGGCAGTTGCGCACCGAATCCGTCGATATGCTTTCCGCTAAAAATAATCGATTAATCGATTTGATTAAATGCTGAAACCAAAATGGCGGCCGGCTTACCATAATCGCAGCTGCCGCGCTTGACTTTCGTATTCAAATCGTTGATGACGAAACTGATGAACTCCGACTCCAGCATGGAGTTGTGGTGAAGGATCTGCAGCGCCTGCGCCACGGTCAGATATGTGTGGGCGAAGGGGGCCAGGATCTCGCAAGTATAACGCTGCTCGTCCAGCGTATCTCTGGCCAGGGATAAGTCTACTCTCTCGTCGTCCTCGTCGATGCGCTCTAGGTCGTCGCTGTTGTCCATTTCCGAGTCCAGGTAATAGGCCACATTGCGGGCCATCCGACGGCAATCGTGCATGTAATCCGACTCCTCCTGCTGCAAAAGGACACAGATATTTAATTGACTCAGAGGCTTCAACTGGCCGGCTTACCTCAAAGGTCCGCACGCAGCCGCTGATGATCAGCTCGTCCAGGTTTTGGTACAGCATGCTCTCCAGGAACTGGGTGGGCTTGTTCAGGATAAACTCGTAGCGGTAGACCTCGCAGTTCTCCAGGGCCGTCCGGATGAGCTTCCTGCGATTGACGCCGATCTGCTGGCTGGGCGCGCCGCTGCTGGGCGGCAGCAAAGCATGGAACGTGGTCAGCAGGATCGAGCGCAGGGCAAAGTGCGGCGTCAGCATGTTCGAGTAGTAAGCCAGCTCAATAAAACTCTCCACAGTGGGCACGGCCCGCACAAACATGCGGCCATTGTCCTCACGCTTGCGGGTCACCAGGCCTAAAAAAAACAAGGATATTAATGCGTTGCGAAAAACGGGGAACTCCAGGCAGCTACCTGGGCCAAGCAGTTCGCAGGCGTAGGCCACAATGTGCTGGGAATCGCCGGAGAAACCCATGTCCTTCGAGCCGACCAGCGAGGCGCGCAGCTTGTCCAGGCCCTTGGCAATTTGCTGCTCCTCGCCGCCCTGGCGGTAGCGCGTGAGCAGCAAAAAGGCCAGCGCATTGGTCGACATCACCGACGTGGCAGCCGCGCAATCAAACACCACCTGGCGCGAGATGCTCTCGATGAGATTGCGGTGCTCCTCGCACACCACATCCGTGCCATACAGCGAGGACGTCGACTGGATATGCTTCAGCACCCTGCAAACATTAAGAGAATGAAATCAGGAGTCATGAGAATTTTATTTTGCTTACCGCTGGGCGGGGCGAATGGCCGGGGCGGCCGAGCCGTCTTCTTTGGCAATTTTGGTGTAGGAGTTGACCAGCTCGCGTATTGAGTAAGGCTCGTTGAAGTCGATGCGCATGAGGCCGTAGTTGGAGTTCAGGGCCTTCCAGATGCCAGAGATGGCCTTGAAGAAGGTCTCGGGGATTTTCTTCTCGCCCTTCTGCTCGCGCACGAAGTTGCCGTCCACCAGCAGTTCATAGTTCACGGACACAGGGACCAGCAGGGCATCGGGAATGACCCCGTCCATAAATGCATTGACAATGACCGAGAGTAGGCCGCCCTTGGGCATGCAGGGCTTGCCCGTGCGGGTGCGGCCGCCCTCGATAAAGAACTCCACGTTGTGGCCCTGCTTGAGGGCATGGGTGAGATACAAGTGCAGGGCGGCGCGATAGAGGACGTCTTTCTTGCCCTCGACGGGGTCGATCTTGCGCTTGATAAAGAAGGCGCCCAGGCCGCGCAGCAGCGAGCCGAAGACTGGTATCTGGAGATTGTTGCCGGCTGCCACCAAAGGGCTGCGGATGTCGTTGTTTGTCAAGATAAAAGTCACCATAATGTAGTCCAAATGGCTGCGGTGCAGGGGCACGAAGATCAGGGGAGTGCCCGGCGACCGCTGCGAGGCGGTCTTCAGCATTTCGATCTGCTTGGTGTGGGTGACCACGCCGGAGAGGAAGCAAGGCAGCAGCTTGTAGAGCAGCCAGGAGGTGAAGGCCAGCAGGTAGTTGTTGAGGGTGGAGCCCATTTCCTGGAGGATTGTGGCGGCCCGCTGCTCGGTCTTGCGCAGGACTTTCTGGTAGGACAACTCTTCGGCATCGTCGCCAAGACGCGGCAGCAGGTCCTCGCGCTCGCCGCTGATGCTGCGGGCCAGCGGGCGATGGCCGTTTTTGGCGCAGCGCTGCTCGCGGTGAGCCTCGTCGGCAGCTTTTTTAATGGCCTGGAGCAGCTCGGCATCGTTGTGGACGATTTTGGTTACCTGTTTAGGGGTAGGGAGGGATTAACTTTGGTAATTTGTAAAGTTTACTGGCGGGATTACCTGGTGATATTTGAATTTCTCGCTGCGCAAGACTTGGGCCACATAGGGGAAGAGCACGCCCCAGTCGAAGATGTTCTGAAAGGGTTTGTAGCCGCCATGCGGTGTGAGGTGCAGCATGTTCTT
Source organism: Lissocephala sabroskyi (assembly GCA_037075105.1). NCBI lineage: Eukaryota > Metazoa > Arthropoda > Insecta > Diptera > Drosophilidae > Lissocephala > Lissocephala sabroskyi. The sequence goes on from JBAMCP010000235.1 coordinate 23,300, forward strand.
GGTGCCGATGCCATGTGCAAGGGTGTTTTGCGGTTTTGCCTCCTGGAAGCACGAGAACACAAAGAAGAGCAATGAAAGGCAAAGCTTGGGAAGAGGAAGACGGCGAGATTTGTGATGCAAGAGATGTTTGGGGACGCACCTCAAACCAACCGCGTGGTTTGAATTCTGCACAGTCCATTTTAGAGTATGAGATTCACTTGTTGAGACTTCAATGGCCGAAAACTTCAGAAAACTTCAAGGCATTTGTAATGCGAAGCGCCGGGCTTCGATAACATTTTGCGTGTGCAGATTTATTGCAAGTCGATAGCTTTTTGCAGGGTGGCATCCTGACAGTCGGGGTGGCAGCGCCAACAGCTGTGGTTTTGCGCTTAATTAAAATTGAATTCCGGGGAAATGCACTCAGCTAGCGCGTCATTGTTGCCGAATAAATAGCACAAATATATGTACATGAATTAAACATTAACCGGCGGGCAGCCAGCGATTGCGATTGAGTAGGCTGCGGTCATTGGGTGAGCATGCGAATTGATAAGGCAGGGAAACTTACACTTGATGATCGTAGCGTGAACAGCAGATCGTTGCCAATGCTGTTGAACTTTACCAGCGAGGAGCGATAACTCAAATTCAAATTAGGAAACAAGCTGGCAATGATAGCAGGTGCCCTGTAAACAAAGAAAAGGAAGCTTTGAAAACATTTCCCAATTGGTGTTTTGCGGAAAAAATCAGTGGCGCGCAATTAAATTGCGACACCTTTTTAAATACAAAAGTTGATTATCACGATTGAGTGGGTCTGTAGTCCAAGCTGAATTGCTTTTAGGTTCAATAGCCTAACCGCGCCCATTATCAGATAACTAGTTAGTCGTAAACTTTCGGTAGCAATAAAGGAGCAACTACTTTAATTGCCCCTCCAACTGGACAACCATAACTTTATTAGACGATCATTTTACGAGTGGTCGTCTGGCAATCTGCCTGGAAACACAATTTTCAAACGTGCCGCGCAAAGAAAGTTTATGGCCATCTGGCAGCACCATTAACTCCGCCAAGCGGCATCCCTGCCACTTACAGTTATTTTCATCTTCCAAGAAATTCCAATTGTGAAATTCTAAAATTGCGAAATGTTTAAAATTCGTTGCAACAAGTGTTTCAAAGACCACCAAGCCGACGAAAATGTGCCCTACCATCTCAGCCGTTGTTACCACATCATTTGCGAGCCCTGCCTGGACCAGGGATCAAACCAAACCCAAGCTCGCAAATGCATCATTTGCGACCGCAACTTCGAGGGCCTCCGCATCACACGCAACATGCCCAACAACGTGGCCCACTACTTCGAGGACCCACGTAAGTTTTTGAAGCTCTTCAGAAAGGTCAGCAAGTTCCAGCGAGACCAGCAGGTCATGTACTGGCACCACGCCCACGAAGCCGCCCGCCAGCTGCCCGAGCAGCAGCGCAAACTGGATGCCTACCTGAAGCTGGAGGGGCAGCTGCGCCACAAATGCGATGTGGAGAGGAAAAGGATCTCAGAGCTGAAAGCCTTTATTAACCAAAGCGACCACCATAACATGGCCGAACCGGCGGCCAACAGCACCTTGAACTCCTCACTCATTTCCTCGGCCACCTCAAATCGGAGTTCATCGAACAACGACAGCTTCTTCGAGGATGCCGAGAAGCTGGAGGAACTTCTGCTCAGGCGACGCCGCAGTACAGCAGAAAGTTTTCGCTTCTAAATGCTCTTTGTTTGAGTGTCCTGGTGGGGGGGATTCGGCCTAACCCATCGGGTATTCTTTCATATAATTTCGAGTAATTCCATTGTTTATTGACCGAGCTATTTAAAACCCCATTATCGTACATCCAACGTGAGTCAATTGGACTCCAAATCAAAATGTCCGCGGTATCATTTGAGCTTTGTACCCCGAAGCGAAAAGATTAATTAAACAAATTCTCCTCTTTATGGTGCGAACTTGAAACCGTTTTACTGCCCGATTAACCCACAAAGCAGGCGAGGGCGGGCGGGCAACTGTAAACAGCCCAATAAATAAATGAAAATACGATACGGCAATACGATAATTATGTGCTAATTAAAAAACTGACCAATTTGCGCCCCCACCTCCTAATCGACCCAAGAGTTCTCTCGCTCTCCCGCTCTCGCTCACTCGATTGCTCTCGATAGCGATTCCGATTGCGACTGTTGTCAAAGGCGCTTATCGCTGCAACTATAAAATCGAAAATCACTCAAATGACCTTGACATCGGCAATTGCAGCGCAGCGAGACATTCGAAAATTAACATAGCCGAATTCACTAGAAGGTCGGATGACTCGCCCGGTAATTTGCATACGGACGGACTCGTCCAAGAGGTCAAGTCGAAAGAGTCGAGGTCCCCAAGTCTCCGATTGTGGCAACCACCTGTGCACCAAACGTGGACGGCCCACTGCGCATTTAAAGAATAACTTAAGATCCATGGGAACATGTCTATCGAATTATGTATACTCTTTCTGAACTATAAACCAAGGATTTAAGAAAGTCTCCTGACTCACAATCATTTAAACGTTTAGGGGACTTAAGGAACCTTAAGAATTATAAGGACTTTTTGTTGCGATTCCTCTTTAAATTCCCTGAAGTGTCTCAATTTAAATTTAAAAGTTCATTTTTCACCTCGACTTATCACACAGACTACTGTATACTCTTTCTGCAGACCGTATTTAAATATAGTTAAGGAATCTTTTTCGTAATTTCAATATATCTAAATATAAATCTTCTCTTTCATCTGTTTTTTTAATACTCTTTAATTTCATTCCCTTCCCCATAACCAATATGCCCTATTTTTTGCCCTGCAAATCTGAATGCCGGCGGTGTCATTGCGCTGCCGGTGGTTTTTATAAATAACGGACCATCCGATGGTTACCGTTAGCGATTCCGCGACAGCTCAATTGAGCCGGCGAATGGCCTCTGCGTCATCAATTGAACTTGCCAGCCCCCCCACCCCCACCGCAACCGGCATTCAATTTATTTGGCTTCATTGATAGCCACCCCCACCCCCTGCCCGGCTTACCTCGTTTTGGCGAAGATGTAGTAGACGATGAGGGCGACTGATGCAATTTCTATGCCGCCGAGCAAAGAAATCTCAGCCGCGCACTGGGCAAAGTTCAAGACGGTCGATAACATAATTCTGCCGCGTAACCGGAAAACGAAGAAGTCTGGAGGGCGGCCGATCGACCGATTAATACGTCTGCCTCGGGCCTCGGACCTCAGCCCTTTGACAAAGCCAACCGAGAACAAAAACAACAACAACAACAGCAGATGCTGCCGACTGATACGTCAGGTCGGAAAAGTACGCCGCGCATGGAGGCGAGTCGATTATGCGTGCGTTGGTGTTTGTGGAACGTATTCCACGGCTGCGCTGCGGCTCGTGTGGATGCCAAGTATATGTATGTGTGGGTGTGTTTGTGTATTGCGCTTTAGTGTTTTTAGCGGAATGGCATAGCCGGGCCGACCCACCGCCCGACGTTGACGTTGACTGAATCCACTGAATATAAAATATCGTATGATTCTGCGCGATCTGCTCTGCTTTGTATTTTCGTAGATGCTGGCGGCTGATAAAGATTCGCCGCTGGCCGGACGGACACTTGCAATTGCACTTTAAATTGTTTATATTTGCTTCGTGGGCAATTCGCATTCACATGTTTCTTTCGTCTTTAAAAAAAGCAATCAAAATGTGTATTTTTTTTTTTGTCATCTAATTGAATCAAATTCAGCGTCCTTTTTTTGCAATTGAATAATCACGGAGACGAAGAACAGCGCGCACGTCTGGACGGAACGAGCGCCGGCGTATGAATAAAATGCTCGCCAAAAATACACGGACTGTTTAATTAAATGTCAATTAACGTGCGAAAATAAACAGAATGAAAATATAAAACACGTAAGTAGCGCGCTACGAGATACGTAAGATGAACCGCAACCGACGCAACGATCGATAAGACTGCCTGCCTGCTTCTGCGTGTTATCAGCGCTTGAAACTGACAGATGGCAGCGCCGATGAGAGAGAGAGAGAACGAAAGGGAGAGCGATCGGCGAGGGTTGCCCCATCGTTTTTTTTTTTTTTTTCTTGGTTCGGCAAAGGGAAAAAATATTGCGAATTTTGTGGCCTATGACTAATTAATTTAATAGGTGTTACTTTCTCCGTTTATGTTTATGAATAAAATTCATACAACGTTTTGTAATTTATTATTATAAAAAGAGTGGTTGTTGTTTATATCTTTTTGTTGGAAAGTAAAACGGTTTACTTCTTAGCCGCTGGCTTCTTGGCCGCCACCTTCTTCTTGCGGGCAGCGAGCTGCTTGGCGCGATTGGCCGCAGCCTTGGTAGCAACATTGGCAAAGTGCGACTTGGCCAGCTCGACATTCTGTTTCTTAGCCTTGGCCAGGACCTTGGCAACGGTGCGCTTCTCAGCAGCCAAAGCAGCACGACGCTTCAGGACCTCAGCATAGGGATTCAGCTTGATGAGCTGACGCACATTGGACAGAGGATTGAGGCGACGCACGCTGCGGAACACCTTCTTGCGGGGATCGCGCAAGACCTTGCGGATTTCCTCGGATTTCAACAGACGGGTCAGGTCGGTGTTGGCCATCTTGGGCTGTGGCAGATTGTAGCCCTTCTTCAGGGTCGAGGGTTTCTTCCAGGTGCCAAACAGATCGTTCAACCGGGAGAAGGCCGACTCGGTCCAGATGACGAAACGGCCGACATGACCGCCGGGAGCCAGCTTCAGAAGGTTCAGCTTGTCCACGCTGATGGTCTCAATGCCGGGGATGTTGCGGAAAGCACGGCGGAGACCCTCGTCCTGGTGGTAGACAACCAGAGGACCACGGCGAGCGATGCGGCGACGGTCGCGCATGGTGCCACGGCCAGCACGGAAGCGCTGCGACTTGTAGACCTAAAAAACCCACAAAAATCGATTATTAGTTTCATCTTCAGTTGAGGATCTGAGGGGAAAATGTGGATCTTCACTGCAGCGTTTAAAACCTGGCAAAAGTTTAGTCAGAAACGCAACGCCTTTAGGAGAGCACTTTAATCTAGCAATGTGTTTGTGTTAAAGGCAAAAACCACCGACGCTTAAAGTTCCTTCGCCAGAGTTTTGTTTACACATTGCCAAGGATTAGAGAGATTTCCATTTGATCTTACCTTCTGGATGTCAGCCCAGACCTTCAAGCGGCGCAAGAAGACAACAGCCTGCTTGGTCTTCTGGAGCTTCTGGACCTCGTCGGAGACCACCAAGGGGAACTCGGAGACACCGTCGATGATGTGGCCCTTGGACTGGACCAAAGCTGGGACACCGGAAGCGGCAATGGCCGACACCAAAGCGTAGCGACGCTGGTTGACATTCACCTTGCGGTGCCAGCGGCGGTAGGTCTTGGTGGGGGCGAACATGCGTCCACCACGGCACATGTTGCCGAAAGCACCCTGGCCGGAGCGGTGGGTACCACCACCACGGACGCGAGGAATACGGGCAACAGCGCGACCGGTACCCCAGGATTCGGCCGAGGTTTGGTGACCTGTGGGGTGGAAATTGTTAGCGTTTTGTTGTATAAAAGAATTTAGGCAAACTTACCAGCCAACTCGCTGACGGCATAGGGCTGACGGTTGTTGCGGCGCATCAGTTGGTGAACATCGTTGACAACATCCGGGCGGATGGGTGCCTTGAACACAGCAGGCAAGCAGATGTTCTTTTCTTTGATGGCCTCATTCTTTTCCGTGTAGACGGAAACCAGGGGCCTGGCGTTGGCTAGACTCTGCAATGGGCAGGGGTAGATTTGTTATTAACTCGCGTTCATTTCACAAGCGTGTGCGTGGAAGCGGCGGCCGACGCACACGCCAACACGTGGAGGTTAGGCTGAATAAAACACAATATTTGCGTTGTTTTCACATGTTTTCAACATAAGAATCACTTGTTTTATAATTTGCGTAGGCTGCCGGTTATATTAAGAACATTTTCTCACCATTTTCGTCGATTTTTAAACCCAATAAATGGTGTTAAATATTCTGCAAAACGCAGATACCGTCCTCTTTTTAGTAAGAAGAACGAGGAAAGAAAGAGAGCTGCCGGAAATGGCCGAAAGGTGCTGCCAACTGGTGCGCCAAAAACACTACAGTGTTGTATTTTTCCCAACATGGCGCTGTCCCAGCTGTCAAACGTCAAACTGCAACAACCTATCGGTATATCGATAACCGCGAAAAAATCAACAAAACCAGAATATAAACAAATTTTAAAGAGCATCAAATAATCAAAGAAAAATGGCTGGTGAGGTTATAGTAGATGCCCTGCCCTACATAGACCATGGCTACGATGATCCAGGTGTACGCGAATCGGTAAGTTGGCTAAGTTTATCATCCCTGCCGGCTTTGTTTAGTTTTCTTTTGGTGCCAGGCCCTGGCCATGGTGGAGGAGGAATGCCGACGCTACCGGCCCACGAAAAACTATTTGGACCATTTGCCCTTGGTGGCCACAACCCCGTTTGAGACCCAATTAATGACCAACGAGTTCGAGCGCATACAAAACCGCCTGCCCATGGAAACGCTCTCCATGAAGCGGTACGAGCTGCCGCCCCCAGCCTCCGGCAAACTCTCCGAGATCACCGCCTGGCAAGAGTCTGTGGACAACTCTCTGGCCCAGCTAGAGCACCAGTGGGTGCGCTCGCTGAACCTCGAACTCATGCTGGAGTATGGAACCACCGCCTGGAAGTCCTACCTCGAGATCTTCACCGCCATGCAGGCCAAAGCGCAGCTCCAACTCCAGCAGCTCAAAAAGGACATACAAGACGTCAACTGGCAGCGCAAGCAGGCCCAGACCTATGCCGGCGAGAAGCTGCGCTCGTTAGAGGCCCACTGGGTGCTGCTGGTGTCCAAGAACTATGAAATCGAAACCGAATGCGTGGAGCTGGAGAAACAAGTCCAAGTCATACGCCAGAAATGCGAGCAACTGGCAGCCCAAAAAGCCGCCACTGCCACACCAGAAGAAGCCACCAACGGACACAGCGAGGACACACGCAGCGTGGCCAGCAACAGCGATGAGGCGGATGAGCCAGACGAGTCCTCCAATGAGTCGTAGGGCCCGGCGGGTGGTTTCTAGTTTCCATTTATTCGTAATTTGTACAAGTTTAAATACATATGAAGGTCCTTGAATATAACAAGCAAAATGCGATACAATTGTATAAATATATATATAGATTTATATATTATCGTGTTCCGTAGTTAATTCGCGTCCGATACGCACACACAAAGCGGGCAATCAATCAAATAGCATGGCACATTCGTGATAAGGATACAAAGGAAAGCGCAGGGCCGCAGTGCCAGAAGCGAACCAAAAACCAAAAGGCCTCTCTCCCCACCCTCTCTATAGGGTCGTTTCAGGAACATTCTTGTGCTTGAGGGGCTCCGCCAGGCGCAGATCGCTCAGCTTCTGCTCCAGCTTCCGTATACGCAGTTGGTATTTGTTGTTCAGCCGCTTGTTCTGGTCCAGCATCTGGCCCAGGTTGCTGTCGGAAAAGATCAAATTAAAGATAAATCCGAGAAAGGATTCCCTACTCACTGATTGGATTTTTGAAGCTCGCGCACATTCTGGTGGAGCTGCTCGTATTTCTCGTCGGAGATTTTCTGGCTGGCCGTCACGTTGGCTATGAGCGTTTGAATCCTTTCCTTGAGCTCGGACTCGCGGGTCAGGGCCTCCACCAGCTGCTGCTCGGTGAGGGCCGCATGCTCGGCCTCGGAGAAGGACACGCGATTCGCGCTGCTCTGGAACAAAGCACTCGACTCCGAGGTCAGCTGCATTTGGACCTGCAGCTGCTTCAGCGCCTCATGGAGCACGGCCACCCGCTCGTTGGCATTCAGCCGCTCGCGCTCGGCCTCGTCCATTTTGTTCTTCAGCTGGAGGTTCTGCTCCCGCAGGTCGATGACCTCCTGCATGAGCACGGCCGTCTCCAGGTCAATGGGCGACTTCTTCTCCTCGTCGCGCAGGTTCTGCTCCTCCTCCAAAGCCAGCCGCTTCTTCTCGTAGAAGTCGCTGAAGGGCGACTCCAAATTGACTATCGTGTGCTGGACCGTGGAGCGGCGGCCCTTCAGCTTGGACACATGATACCGCAGCCGGTTGTCATCGTCCGCGCTCCAAGGACGCCCGCTCTTGGGCGGCTCTGCGCTCAGGTTGATGCTGTGCTGCCAGGGGCCCAGGCTGTTCTCGCAGACGTTCTTCTCGCTCTCTAAACGCAGCAGCAAATGCCGGGCCACGGATTCCACGGCCCGCCGGCTGTCCTCGGCCGCCGAGGACTTGTCGTTGAGCAGGACGAGTTTGCTCTCGAGCAAGGCCAGCATCACGTCGTAGGCCTCGATGGCCCGGTCGCTGCAGTTGACCGCCAGCTGCAGGGCCACCGCATTGGACTCGTATTTGCCGCAGAGCAAATACAAATGCTCGGTGTGCTCCTTGGACTCGTCCAGGGTGAGCGAGAGCAGCGTGTTGCGCATTTTCATCTGCTCCACTTTGCGCTGCAGCCGGAGGAGTTCATTGCTCAGCTGCAGAGGATCCACCAGCTGGCCGTGCTCCTTGAGCTCGTTGACCAAATGATCCACCAGGTTGAGGTGCTAAAAAGGACACAAATGAAAGTTTCTATAGGGAGAGGACTTTCCCAACTCACCTCCGAGCTCATGAGATCCAAGGGACTTAGCTGGTCGGCCTCCGGCTCAGTTTCCCGGGCGCAGCGCAGCCTCACCCGCTCGGCCATTTTGGGCACTGCCGGCGGCCGCTTTTGTGGGCTGGCCAAGGGCGTGTTGAGGTCGTTGAGCCGGCGGCCCTCGTTGGCCTCCGCCTCGCTGCCAAAGTAGGCCACCTTTTGCGGCTCCTCGACCACCTCGGCGGCCTCTTTGGTGGCGATTTCCGACTGCAGCAGGGAAATCTGCCCGCGCAAATGCAAAACCTCCTCCTGCAGGGCCTCCAGTTGGCCCTTGTTGATAGTCTCTGGGGATAATTTGATATGCTCGGCTGCCGGGTGGGAAAACGCCCCCTCCAAATCCTCCAAAGGCTCCGTCTGGCACTCGGCCTCGGGATTGGTCAGATTCAGCTCCGAATTGTACACCGAACCCTCTTGAAAGCTCAGCTCTAAGAGGGCGAAGGATTAACGAGGCAGGGGAAAGAAATTTGGAGGCTCAACTCACCACTGCCCTCGGGATCGGGCTCCTGTTCCTCGAGTATGATATGATCCTGCTTGCTGCGCAGCTTCTTGCTGAGCTCGGCTATGACGCAGTGCATCTCGGTGAGGCGGCACTCGTGGGCCGCGCTGACCACCTCCAGCCGCTTGTGGCACATTTCCTTCTCCGAGTTGCTCTCGGCCAGCTGACGCTGCAGGGCATTGCGCTGGTCCTCGGCCTGTTGCAGGCGATGCGAGAGTTCCCGCACCCGCGACTCCAGCTGCTGCACAGACAACTGCTCCACCTGGAAAAGACACAAAGAAAACTCTTTTTGAGGGAAGAATTTTGGCGAGCAAGGATTTCATCACATTGATGGGACGGCGGGCCAAGGGCTGGGCCATGAGTGTGTATTCCCAGCTGCGTCGCTTCTCGGCCTGGAGGCCCGCTGCGGAGGCCGTGTCGCTGCAGCACAGGCAGCTCAGGCTGCGTGGCAGGAGCTGCTCCGAAATCATCGCGGTCAGTGGAAAATTTTACTCAGCGATTACGTCGTCGCCAACGCATTGCACTTCACTCCGCTGCAGCTGGACCCCCACCAGCCGCTGCGGCGCCACGCACCTGCGCACTGACCGCCCAAACATTCCGATGCTTACTTTGTTGACAATGTCCAGCGTGGAGCAGGAGCTGATGTTGTTGTCGCTCTCGGTGGTGTCGCGTTGGGTTTGGTCGGGCGAGTCTAATTCGTAGGAGCCCAGGAGGAGCTTCTGGTGGCCTGCACTGCCGCCGCGGGGGGAAATGCTGCCAAAAACATATTCGATGTCGTCGGTGGCACCGCCCTTTAGGATGGGGCGGCTGGTGGGGCCACTCGAGCGGCGGGGCACATCTGTGGACATTATTTTGGCCACACGGGCCACTTGCACGTCGTTGGACATCGAGGGGGGGAAATTGCAGTGGCTTTGTTTATTTTGGGTTGGCTTTGGTTTTGTTTTTGATTTCTGCTCGGCAGCCGCACATTATGGCACTTGGTAGGAGTTTTAATTTAAGTAAATAATTGCTGATAAGCTGTTTAAGGCATTTTTAATTCATAATCCGCGTTTTCTTTTTTAACGGGCAGTTAATTTATTGTTGTTGCTCTAAGGGAAAAATGTCTACAAGCAATAATCGCCTATCGATAGCAGCAGGCCACTTGAAATCATCCAAATCGATATGTACTCAGACCAACGCAAGTAATCGATATCAATCGAATGCAGCCCTGCAGCGCAGAATTCTAACGGAAAATAAATTTGCAGCCGCGTGTATTTTTGGTGATATGAGTGTTTTCTATTTCCTATAAAAGCTCAATCGGAACAATAATACAATAATTATATAGTTAAGTGTCGGCAGATCGGACAACAGGAAGCAGATAAAATCTGGACTAGAGCAAAGCTGCAGCGAATCTCGCTCATAACTGCGAATGCGTGGCATTTTCCGCCTGAATGGTGATCATGGCCTGGTAGTCGCGCATATCCAACTCATGCAGGGCTTTTTGTACTAAGGCAGCCAAATGGGGAGGCAGGTCCTTCAAGTCCTCCATGCGCTCCCTTTCTATGGCGCTTGAGATCCTCGGAGTGCCCTGGCAGCGTGTGCTGAAGCCGCCATTGCCCGAGTCCGTGGTGGCCGACGAGGATTTGTAGGCATTTCCCAGTCCCACATCAATGCCGTATTCAGATGAAAGGATGCTGTGGGCGGATTCCGTGGATAAAGAAGACATGCCATCGTCGGAGGGCAAGGCCTCGCCTCTTTCTTTAGGGTTTTCTTCTTGCTCGGAGGAAACAGTGGCCGAGTCCTCGGTGACCCCCGAGGGCGGCACCAAATCATTGGCCACATCGTCTACCAAGGCAGCGCAGTAGCCGTTAAGCAGCAGCTGGGAGGGCGCGTAGGTGAACTCCTCTGGGTTATCAGCAGCTCCAGAAATCAACTGCTGCAGTCGCTGCTCCAGCTCAGCGATTTTCGTGGCCAGGATTCTAAAAGGTCAGGAGTTATTTGGGTTTCTTGGAAATTTCCACACCTACTTGTTGGTTTTCTTTTGATGGCTGAGTGCCAGATTCTTGTCGTTCAGGTTGTCCAACAAAGCCAGGCAAAGCGCCTTGACATCGTGGATGGTTTCCGTTTTCCCAGGCAGCTCGATGCCGCTTTCCAGAATCGTTTTCACTGGAAAACAAGAGAGTGATTAATCCTGTGGACGGATAAGCGAAAGCAAGCAAAAAAAGCTCAAATGAAAAAGCAACTCAAAACCAAATCGCTAGAATTCTACACGGCCCCTTACCTTGCCGGGGACTCAGCAGGGTTTCGTCGTGGCTACTCCCACCGATCTTAATTATACCCTTCTTGCGTTTGGTCTCAAGCATTGTCTAGCCGTGCAATGGATGCCAGTGGAGAACAGATGGTCGGGTTAGTTGGGCAGAGGCAGGCAAAGTTTGTTAGGCAGGCGGGGAAAGCTTCATTACCTTGTATTTGGCCACGGACTGGCGGAAGAGCTCCAGCTCGTTCTCCTGGTTCTTCACACGCTCATGCAGGTACTTGTTTTCCAGCAGCACGCCATCAATATCCAGGAACTAAATACAAATAACCAAAGATTAGAGAGATCTTTGTATAACTTCAGATTTACTTCACCTTTGGGTGCGTCTCGTTGGCCTTGAGGGCCACGAACAGCTCGTGGTTCAGGCGATGGGCCTTGCATTTGTAGGCATCGCGTTCGGTTGTCAGTTCTTCCTTTTCGTCAATCACGGCCTTGAAATCGTAGGCCAGTTGGGCATTCTTCTTTTTTAGATTCTCCAAGTGGCAGATGAAGTTCCCACGCTCGTGTTTCCAGTCCTGCTCATCCTTCAAGCGAGCCTCCTTCTCGCAGGCCAAAGCCTTTTCCCTGAGCTTGCCGCTGGCCTCCCTCTCGCGCAGCAACTCAATGTCGCCCTGCAGGTCGCCCAGTTTCTGCTTCAAGGCCTCCACCTCGGTGCTCAGCTTCAAGTTCTGCTCCCGCGTCTCGTGCAGCAGCGTGGCTACGCTGGAGGTCTCGCTGAGGACGCCACAGCCGCTGCCAAAGTCGCTGTGGCGCTTCAGAGCGGAATAGCGCAGCTGCAACGTCTCGGCCATGAGCTTGTATTGATCCCGTTCGACGCGGAACTGCTCCAGAGTCTGGCGCAATATGCGCAGGGCTTCCATTTTGCTCTGGAGCTTCCGATGAACCGCCGAAGTCTGCGAATAAGGGAATCTGTTGGTGCAATTGCGTGGGTGGGTTAATTTTTTTTTGCTGACCTCTACATTGAAGCTCTCCATATGTTCGCTGAAGTCATAGTTGTCCACGTTGATGGCGGTGTGGGGGAAGCTGTGGCCAGCTTGGCTTACTGTGCCGGAGCATTGGGTGCTCACCTCGTCGTCCGACATGTCTGGAAAAATGTAGTTTTATTTTAATTCCGTATCACACATATTTCTCGTTGTTGTGTGTTTTACCAGTGTTGGGCAGAGCAAAATTATGAGCGGGCCTGCCAACCTACTTACATTTGAATTGGTAAGTTTTTTTAAATTTTAAAAATTAATTATTAATTAATTTTGCAGGAAATATTATAGTTCCAAACATTAGCTTAATATTATATCTATTCACATGCATTTGCGCGGCTTCGCACGCACAACTCTTACTGAAAACAATTCCCTTATCGACCAACGATAACAAAATGCAACTCTGTACGGTTTCGGAATTTAATTTCAGTGTTATTTGCAGTGGATTTGAGAATTTATAGCTAACAAGTGGGATCGAAATACGGATTGGGACAAATATCATTGAAGGTGGTAGGAACTTCAATGTTCGAAACTGTAAAACAGGGATATTCGCTGTATCCGTCCTGTGAAGGCGGGTTGGCCACACAATACGAGCACTTCGGAGCCTCCTTGATGGACGTTAACACTGCCCTACATAAAACTTTCATGTTGCACAACTCCGGGGAGTTCAGATCCAGGTTGTCCGTTTTCCAGAGAATGCGATTAACTAAAAGAATTTATTTCAGGATTAAAGCCTAAAACAGGAATTGTGGTCTACTCACGTCGCTGCTTGAGCTCGGAATAATTTTCAATGGACCTTATTGGAGTTTTTAGGTCCTTCTTCGACTGGATCCTGATGGACCTTTTGAGGAACCTCAGCGATTTTTGGGTGTTCTTTTTCTCAGCCTGCACACTTATAAGACGTTTCCTGGCCAAGTTTGCCTCACGGCTCAGCACATCAACGCGCTTGCAAATCATCCGACACTTTTCCACAGCCTCGGCATTGGGTGGCTTGCAAGCCCGCTGGAGGCACTTGTGCTCCAACAAATCGCCATCCTTCACATGCAGTTTCCTTAGTTTAGTTCCAATCATGTTCAATTTACGTCCCAGATCGTTGACCTGGTCGTAGAAGGATTCACCCCGGTCAGGACACATCTGGCAAAACTCGCATTTGCAGCGCGTCTTCAGGCCCTTAAAGTGCTCCATCGAGTGCATCAACTGCTCCTCAATCGTGTCCATGCGATCAATAAGCTTCGACCTCTTCGGCATCGAGTCCCTTAGCATCTGCACCCGCCGCTCCTTGGCATGGAGCCGCTCCAAAATCAACTGATTCGTCTTTATGATCTTCTTCAGACTCTCAATCTGGCGCGACAGTTTGGCATTGTACAATTTCGTCCTGTCGCACATATCCTCTATGCATTGTATATCGCCTTCCAGGAGGAGTTTCTCCGCCTCGTCCTGAGGGCTTTTCACCACCGCTAAAGCCGCGGCCATTGCCTCAGATTGAGCCTAACACTGAAATTTTCGTTGCTTTCACACACAATTTTGGGCTTTTCTACTACTTAAATTTTTACTACAACAAATTTTGTTGATATCGAACTCAATGTCGCCAGATATTCTGTATCTGTCTCTCTAATTAAACTGCCTAGGTATTGAACTTTGGGTGCTTTGAGGGATCAGTTGCCGGTTTGCCTTTCACTTGGAGCCCATGGCATTGGCGATGGTCACCAGTTTCCGAACGACCTCGGCACTGGCCCCAGTGTAGGGATCGATGTCCTGCTTGCCCATCGTCACGTCGCACTCCATGCGGCTGGAGGCGTTCGGTGGGTTGGCCTCGGCGTCGTCCTTGGCCGAGGCGTGGAACTCCACGCAGCGGCTCTCGGTGAGTATGAGCTCCAGGTTCGTGGCATGTATACCAGCCCCGGGAATAATTATCACATCTCGATGATGCTTGGCTATCAATTGGGTGAGGCTGGCCAGGCCATCGGCGGCTGTGCCCTTGAAGCCGCTGCTGAGGATTCTCTTGAATCCCAGCTCCTTGAGGCACTCTACATTGTTGTGCATCTGGGCCGGGTCGGTGAGATCGAAGGCCCTGTGAAAGGTGACGGGCAGGCCGTGGGCATTTTGGATGACGCGCCGGCATTTATCCACGTCTATCGTCCGGTCGGTGGTGAGGGCTCCAAAGACGAAGCCATCGGCTCCGTGGACACGCAGGCAGTCCATGTCGGTTAGGATGGCGCGCAGCTCTTCGTCGCTGTAAACAAAGTCGGTGCCGCGCCGCGGCCGGAGCATAGCGAAAATGGGCAGGGTGAACGGGAGCTCTTTGAGGGTCTTCAGGGTGCCGATGGTGGGGGTGAGGCCGCCCTCGGTGAGGGCTGAGCATAGTTCGATGCGGGCGGCACCGCCGGCCTCGGCGGCGAAGGCGGATTTTATGGAATCTACACAAACTTCTAATTTGATCATTTTTTCATTTCCAATTTTCTGTGCTTGCTTCAAAATTTGGCCGCTTGCAATGTGTCAATTCTGCCACACACACAATCACACACAGGCAAGAATGCAATTTGCATACGGGCAGGGTTGCCATGGTCTCACACTATTTGTATAGGTGTTTTATTCAGAAACAAGTTGGCAGCGCCACAATATTTATATTAATTCACAATTACACAGAGAATTCTTTTGTGCGAGCAACAAAATATAAGAAAAATACCTTATTACATGCTTGATTTATGTTGAATGTTTTACAGCGGGGCAATAAAGGATCCCTTAGCATTTAACGATTCAATAAAAGGGCTGTCGCTGGCAATGGTTCGAATAATCGAGCCCGCTTATGGTTGAGAGCGGGTGGCAGCCCTGGAAGTACGCCCTGTCAATTGTTGCTGTACGCCCTGTCAATTGTCAATAAATTTTGTGGATTTAAACATTTTTATTTGGATTCTCAAGCAGGAGTGTGAGTGTGCGTGCGTGTGCAGCGCAGCAAAATTGTTCGAAAAAGTGCAGAATGAACCAATAGCCACCCAATTGCAAACCATTCGAAACACACTAAACAAAGCCGTCGTCATAAAATGACCATGGGCGAGCGCGAGCCAACTTCGTCTCTCGTTTTGCCCGTGATTCTGAGGCCCATTTTCGCCCAGGCAAGTCCCCAATTTAATTATGACCATTCCGTCAACACAATTAACAATTCTCTCCCCCCCAAAATCCATTCATTGCGTAAAATGCCTGCAGCTCGAGCGGCTCGACGTTGGCGCAGCGCAATCGTTGCGGTCGGCTATATTAAAATCGGAGCAAAACAATCCGGGCTTCTGTCATGACCTCGTTACGTCGATCGTGCGACGTGCCGATCTAAATGTCAATCTGAACGAGGCCGTCTTGCGTCTGCAGGGCAACATTTTGGAGGCGGACTGTAAGTTGGACGGACAGGACGTCTGGTTGTTGGTGTTAATTAGATTTTGTTAATTGAATTTAGTGAATGAATACCGCTTGACACGGACGGAGGAGCCCTTCCAGGAGCTGAATCGCAAGTCGGTGGCCCTCAAGGTGATACTCAGCCGCATACCCGATGAGATAAACGATCGCAAAACCTTCCTCGAGACTATCAAGTTAGTGCCTTTGTAATCCTTTCTTGATTACCTTTCAATTAATTTGTGTTTTTGTTTTTGTAGGGAAATCGCCAGCGCCATAAAGAAACTGCTCGATGTGGTCAACGAAATCGGTTCGTTTATACCGGGCGTCACGGGCAAACAGGCTGTCGAGCAGCGCAAAAAGGAGTTTGTCAAATATTCCAAGAAGTTTAGTACAACGTTGAAGGAATACTTCAAAGAAGGACAGTAAGTGGCATCCGTTGTTTTGGCCGCTTTCTTTAATCTTTTCATATCTGCTTTCTTATCGCTTTGCCCTACTCAACCACACACACAGACTCGCAGTTAACCAAACGCCGCATGATGTCATGCCTTTGGCATTTTGATGGCCAACTTCATGGGGGCCTGCGTGGGCGAGGGCGAGTACTTTACATTTTAAATCAATGTCTGCCGCCCTCTCCACTTTCGATCCGCTTGATGGGGCATTATCCACTTAAATTGGCATAATTAAGCGAGGACATTGAGTCTCCATGACCTTCCAAGTGTTTTTCCCTTCAATTTAATCTCTCGTTTATTTTAATGCCCGTCATTTTGGCCACCGACTGCCCCGCAATCTCATTGCGTAATTGACGCTAATTCCCCCCTAACTATCCAAGTAAACAAGCCCAATTGATTTCAACTAATCCCTGTCTCCCGGTATCTCTGATATTTAAATTAATTCTATGCTTTCTCTTTATTCCAGACCGAATGCAGTATTCATAAGTGCACTTTATCTAATACGGCAAACGAATCAAATAATGCTGACAGTTAAGAGTAAATGCGAATAGGAAATACTAAATATGTTTTTAATTAAAACGCAAAACTTAGTGGCATTTTAATTTAATGTTTAATTAACGTTTTAACCTAAAAACAAGCAACGCACCAACCGCCAAATTGGTCCACGTTCGGCAGATTCAACTCAGATCTGTGCCAAGATTTTTTTGTCTTTCTCTATAATTTTATTTTTTGTGGAAGGTCGGGAAGAGAATTTTGCACCCATTCCGAGTTTGCCAGTTACACAAAATCACTATAAATTCAACTAAGCGAGTTAAAACTTCCAGCGTTCATAAAAAAAAACACCTTCCCTTTCCGTTTACAAATTACTGTAAATAATTCAATTAAAATTTTTTTGTTTAAAAAAAGAGAGAAAAAAAAAACAGAAACGCTTACGATTAAATTTAAAATTAGTGAAAAAATGACACAGGAACGTACTAAAAAAATACGAAAAAAACGTAAAAACACTTAAATTTTTAACTGTTTTTTAATTGTTAGAGTTGGAAAAATACTATAAAATTATGTTCAAAAAAACAAAATCCTCCCTTCCCAAGAAAAATAAAATAAAAACAAACACTTTCCACAGACCCATACAGACTTGCAGTAGAAAGATGTTTTTAGTAAGAGAAATAAAGAAAATTTATTTTATTTTTAATAAATGTTATATGACTAAAAATGGAATACAAAAAGATAAATAAAAAATCACAAGGTAGAAATAGTAAAACGAAACGACAAATAAAAATGTATTTATATTCAAATTGAAGCGAAGGTTTCTTTTAGAGTCATGAAGAGGGGGAAGGTCTGGGTTTTAATTTTTTTGTTGGTTAAGGAATTTTTTTTAAATAATTAAATTTTTTGGAAAAAATCTGCAAAGATCAAAGATCTAGTGTGGAAAAAATGAAGCAGCTCGGTTGAGTCCTTGATTTTTTACAGGCTTTGAAAGTTTTGCTTTGAAATTCCTGGACAGTCGATTTAAGAGGCGTCTTTATATATTTTTCTGTTTAGAGATTTTTTTTAAGTAATTCAACTTTTTGTTAAAATTCTGCAAGGATCAAAGAACTGTTGTGGAAAAATTGAGGCAGATCGGTGGAGTCCTTGATTTTTTACAGGCTTGCAAAGATTTGCTTTGAAATTCCCGGACAGCCGAACAGGCTTAATTTATTTTTCTGTTTAAGGGATTTTTTTTAAATAATTAAACTTTTTCGTAAAATTCTACAAAGATCAAAGATCTAGTGTGGAAAAAATGAAGCAGATCGGTAGAGTCCTTGATTTTTTACAGGCTTGCAAAGATTTGCTTTGAAATTCCTGGACAGCCGAACAGGCTTAATTTATTTTTCTGTTTAAGGGATTTCTTTTTTTAAATAATTAAACTTTTTCAAAAAATTCTGCAAAGATCAAAGATCTAGTGTGGAAAAATTGAAGAAGATCGGTAGAGTCCTTGATTTTTTACAGGGTTTCAAAGATGAAATTCCTGGACAGCCGATTTAACAGGCGGCTTTATTTATTTATTTTTTTTTTGTTTAAGGGATTTTTTTTTTTTTTAATTCAAATTTTTCAAAAAATTTTGCAAAGATCAAACATCTAGTCCAGAAAAATTGAAGCAGATCGGTAGGGTCCTTGATTTTTTACAGGGTTTTAAAGATGAAATTCCTGGACAGCAGATTTATCACGAGGCTTTATTTATTTTTCTTCTTAAGGGATTTTTTTAAAGAAATAATTAAACTTTTTCAAAAAATTCTGCAGAGATCCAAGAACTGCTGTGGAAAATTTGAAGCTGATCGGTAAAATCCTTGATTTTTACAAGCCTGCAAAGTTTTGCTTTGAAATTCCTGGACAGCCGATTTAACAGCCGGCTTTATTTATTTTTTTTTAAGAATTAAAATTTTTCAAAAAATTTTGCAAAGATCAAAGATCTAGTGTGGAAAAATTGAGGCAGATCGGTTGGATCCTTGATTTTTTACAGGCTTTCAAAGTTTTGCTTTGAAATTCCTGGACAGCCAATTTAACAGCCGGCGCTGGAAAGTATGCAACAACTTTTTGTACGAACTCCACGAAGATATGGAAATTTCCCTCTCTCTCGCGCTCTCTCTTTCGGTCTCTCTCCCTCTCTGTTGTGATAACATTAACATTTTTCCAACCCCCGTTAGAAGAAGCCGCGGCGAGCGCGCAGTGGCGAGAAAATTGCCCATTTTTCAGTGTCATTCGACAGAAAAATCGATTCCTCGCCACACTGGGCCACTCTGCTGGGGCCAGGCAGTTGGCCAGAAGAAATCAGAGTACAAACCAGCCGAGCAACGCGACCGAGATGACCCACTTTTCGGGGTTTTCGCATTAACAAAAAAAAAAAAAAAGAAAAATAAATATAGATATATATTTATAAGTAGATACCCGCATAGAAAATTTTCTAAATTTTAGTATTTAAATTAAAACCGCGCGTGTAAAAATTTCGTAGCTAACAAATTCCGCAAGAAAAAAGAAAAAAAAATACATAAAATATAAAAAACGTAACGTAGCCTAAACTTCTATGCATTTATGTGAGTGTGAGTAAAGTGCTTTGGTGTGTGTGCGTGCAGGAAAAGATAAAATAATTGATATAAAAAAGGGGAATACGAAATCAGCCAACGCCAGCGGAAATCCAGGCAACCACCTTCCCCGCGAGCAGCGAGTGGAGAAAAAAGAAAGGTTAGCGTTTTGGGTCAGCGGGCTATGCAAATTTCCATTGTTATGGCGAAAATGGAAAGCGAAAATTAAACGCACAAATTTCTCTATATAAAGCGAAAAAAATTCCCCCCCAGCAGCCGCCGCGGCCGTCAATTCTGCTGCCGCGTTTTTTTTTTCCTACTTTCCGTTGCGTGAAAATTTTTTCACTCCCACACAAATGTATGTAGGTGTGCGTGTGTGTGTAAGCGAGTGTAGTGAAATCCCCGAGCACAATGAAAATGGAAAGTTTCACCGCCGCCCCCCGATTAATCGAACGCCGCACGATCGCAGCTATCGAAAGTTATCGGGGTTGCCTAAAATTTAAGTGTCTGCTTTTGGGGGAGAAGGTGATGAAAATTCATCCACACACACACGCATACGCATGTGCATAACACACACACACACACACACAAGGGATTTATGGCCAAATGAATATGAAACGAGAAACTCATAAATAAGCAAAAGTGAAATCACAAATTGCCAAAAATAAAACCAAATCGAATGCAGTTGAGGTGAAAACGGCGCCAATCCACACACACACACACACGCACACGGCCACTGGAACTGGAGCAGAGAGCCTCCTGTGTGTGTGTGTTTCATATTCATAAGCCAGCAGCCCTCGCACAAGGAGCAAAATGAAAAGCGCCAGTTTCCCCCTCCCCAAGCTTTTCACACTTGGACAAGAGCGATGAACGTCAGCCTGCGGCTGGCTTGTTGTTGTTGTTGTTGCTGGAGGTGCGTGCTTGGCCCGTTAGGGGCCGCTGGGGAGGGGCACATTGGACTCGTGATTGCCCTGGTTTGTCGAGGGGGTGGGGAGGGGGCCACGCGTAGGTGTGCGGGCAGCGATCTTAGGGCCTTTGCCATTCAGTAAAACGCCTGCCAGCGTACGCACATTTTTATTTATGAAACGTTTTCGTTTTTCTTCAATCACAGCCCCGCCCACCGCCCACCCGACAAACAAGGAACGTTCAGAAGTCACGCGTTTTGCGGGGACAATTTTGTTGCTTTTGGCCAACGATTAATCATTAGTCGGAGGGGGGGCAATTTTTTCGGCATATGGCAATCGTTTCATTATTTATAGTTGCATATCCTTAGCACCCCCCACCCACTCTCTGTCGCCCTCTCCCCCTGCCTTCAGCGATTGAATTGTGCTGCCCTCATAAGTATGCCACACTTTTTGGTGCTCTGCCGAGCGGAGCAGCCTGCATTTGTGTGTGTGGCTAAAAATAGGCAGGATAGTTTTTTCTTTTCTTCTTTCCTCGTCTTGTTTCGCTGCTGGCCAATGGCCAGGTCCTTTCTGTGTTCTGTTTCTTTTGTGTTGAAAGGAAACAAGGATTCAAGGGGAATTAATTGGTGCGCCGGTTGACGCTCTTTCGGTTTAATGTGATGAAGAGAAGGCTCGAGTGCTCCTGCTTACGCTCCAGTTGTGCGCTTTATCCTTGGGGCCATTGAGGGCGCCTTCCTTATTTTCCGCTTGGCCTTTTGTTTATTCGCTTTTTTCC
Organism: Lissocephala sabroskyi; assembly: GCA_037075105.1. Taxonomy (NCBI): domain Eukaryota; kingdom Metazoa; phylum Arthropoda; class Insecta; order Diptera; family Drosophilidae; genus Lissocephala; species Lissocephala sabroskyi. The sequence goes on from JBAMCP010000235.1 coordinate 44,341, forward strand.
CAGTTTCCTTATTTTCACTATAAATTCATTGCTTTGAGTAGTTTTCTTCTTCTTCTTCTTGTTTTCAATATCAAGAAATGCAACCCTGCGGTTGAAATTTAAAGCTTCTTTCAATCTCTTTGATCAGTCATTTAAGAATGTGAATTCATTGCTTTTCGGTTGCTTTGAGTACTTTTCTTCTTCTTCTTTTCAATATCAAGAAATGCAACCCTGCGGTTGAAATTTTAAAGCTTCTTTAAACTCGCATCCTTAAAATTCTCTTAGTCTTTATTTTATAGACAAATTAACTGCTTAGAAATAAAGCCGCTGACATTTTGAATTCCCTGTTTGGATTTCCGTTTTCCTTTTTCCTTTTCCGTTGGAAATTTTTTTGACTGACACTCAAATTTCAACTCTACGAGGAGTGGGGAGCGGGGGGATTCCCCGGTCATTGTCACCGCGGCAAGTTGCAGTCGAAAGTTTGCTGCGTGCAATAAACTTTGAAATGAGTTTGCCGGGGGGCCAGGAAAAAAGGCCAAAGCCGCATTTCCAGGTGGTCGCTCCTGTTGTTCATTAATTCCCGGAATATAGAGAAATTTTCCATTTAATTTACTTTGAAAACCGCCCGAAATTAGGTTAATAGAGTATAAATCGCTGTTGCACTGACAGGCGGAGGGGGGACGGGTCCTGGGCAACCTACTTTCCCCTCGAGGTGGCCGGGGGGGCGGGGCTAATCTGCACTTTTGAGAACTCATTAAAATTTGAAGAAGCCAACGCGTCGGCTCGTTTAACAAATGCCAAATTGGCCATCCTTGCAAGAAGTCCTGTGGCCCAGGAAATTCAATGTAGCCTGGCTAAATATTTAATTATCCAGCCAAACGATGCAATTTCCCAGGCGCCCGTTGTGTTGACTCTAAAAATAAATCCCCCCACCCACCGCTAAAAATAGTCGAGGATGCCATGTGACAGGCTCCTGGCCACTTCAGCTGGCGGATGCGCTGCCTGCCGGTCACTCTGGCCAGGAGTTTCCTCCTCCACTTTCTCGTGAGCTGGTCACACTGTTAGCGGCCTAACGGTAGAAACTGTTAGGCAACAGACGCGAGCGTCGCTTGCAGGCGCCTGCGCAGTTTTTCCTGGGGATTTATTCTCTATAGAGACTTGGGGATATTAAAGTATAGCCAACCCCTTCGCACGTTGGTTAGTTCGTCGTCCTTTTCGCACATTTGACTGAGAATGCAGTTCGCATAATTTTGCATTAAATATCGATGTAACAGTCATAAAGGGTATTGGTGTTGTTGCTGCGGCTGTAGTAGTTGTAATTTGTGCTCTCGCACACCCGCACACACGCACACTCGCGCGGCCAGACGAAGCGCATTCAGAGGCTTCGTCGGTCAGTAGCGCCAGCAACTAGTGGCCGTTGAATTGCCTTCTCGTGGCATTTGCGAAACGATTGCGGGCTGAACTGCACACAGACGGCCAGCGGTAACGGTAGTTTCCCTCAATTACGAGTTCTACCACATCTACTACTAAAGTAGTAGAAAAAGTAGTAGCTAGAAAAAAGTAGTATATTTCTCGCCGTGCAAACTATTAAAGTGCTAATTGCGGTCGCAGAAAATTAACAAGAAAATTTAATTTCCGTTTTGTGCAATTACAAGGACCCCAAACCGGAGACGCCGCCCCCTCCCCCTGAGTGAGTGTCGTCCTGTCGGCCTGTGTGGGTTTGAGCAACAAGCGGCCTTTGATATTTATAGACAACCAGCAACATGGGCGAAATTGCCCACTCGCGCCGTGTTGTTTGCTTATGGAAATGCCAATGCGTTGGATGCTGTCATTCGCTCCACCGCTTGCGGTGACTGTACCCAGGCAAATCCATCTATGACGGCTTTAATGTCAACGGTTAAACTTTAAAACCACGAAAAGATTCTTTGTATCAGTGACTTTCCAGCAATTGTGCTTGTGAGTTGGCCGTCTAGACAAATTGGCGCCTGTATCCTTTTTTTTCTCTGGCTCGCTTGCTTCTAGGGGCGAGCTGCCAGCCCGGCTGGGAACTGGGGGCGAATGACTAATGCAATTGACTGCCTGAGTGCAAATAACGCGCAACATTACATGTAATTGATTTCCTGGTGGATTCCTTGGACCACTCAAGCGTATGAGTGATGTGGGCGGCAAACTACATCTAGAAAATTGGAGATAAAATGAAGGATTCATCGTTGCTCACAGGAGAAGGAAAAAAGGCTTAAAATTCCGGGCTAAATTTCGGTTCCATTTTTCGGGCTTCAAAGACCACAAAATCGGCTGAGATTTATTAAGAAAATATTTCAAGTGATTTAAAAAATATTTTAAGCCCAGTTTTATCCTAGATAAAGCGAAGAAGAGTCCTGTAATCGCCTGACAAAAGGAGCCAAATTTCTTGCCCTTTGAATGCAGTTTGAAATTTCGGTTCCATTTTTCGGGCTTTAAAGACCACAAAATCGGCGTTGATTTATTAAAAGAATATTTTTAGTGATTTAAATAATATTTTAAGCCCAGTTTTATCCTAGATAAAATCAAGGAGAGCCTCAAATTCTTCTAACAAAAGAAGCCAAATTTCTTGCCTTTTGTAATTTCCATTGCCTACTTTTTGGGGCGGTCGTTGGCTTGCTTTTTTGATGACAGCATCCCGAGTTCATTTTTATTGATTATTTAAACTTTAACATTACATACAAAAGCCCACACGATAGGGAGTCCTTCGTCCTTCAAATTTGGTGCTCAATAAATTTCCGGCCCTAAGTAGTTTGGTTTTTAAGGCAATTTGAAGTTCTTCTTTAATTGCACTCGTCTTAGAAAAGGGTAGGGAAGGACCGAGGGGTGTCCTGTAACTGTTCCGTTTAGCTGAGCTAAGTGAGCTCTTCGAAATTCGGGCATAGTGGCAATTAACCTTAAGTTCAAAGTTCAACAGCGATTGCAGACACATCAAGCATGAAATACACGTACCCCACACCACAGAACACACACAGAGAGGTCCTCATTCGCCCCACACACACACACACACACACAGCGACAGCGCTCACGCACAAGTGGCCAACTTGGGCAAGTTTGGCTCGCTGGTTGGCTGGCCCGCTGTCATGGAGAGCAGTTGACCCATTTTTCATTTTGTGTACGAGAAGAAAAACTGAATAAACTTAAAATAGAACACATAAAATTGCTTAGCCCGCCGCAGTTGAGATTCCAGTCAGGCCCCGAAATGTATGCTACAGAGGCAGCCCAGCAAATCGATATGCCGCTGACGCTATCGATAACATAAAGCACTCAGCTCAGCTGGCAGGCGCGAATGAATAGCAAATAGCAAAACGCCCCGCGCTGTGTCGCCAGAGCCATTAAAGTTATTTATTTTGCAGCTGCCGTTGGCCCGTAGGAGTCTTTGGTTGCGATGCCCTACGAATCGATGCACCATCATCAGTCGGCGGTGGCTGCCGGGGCGCCCAACAGCATGCTGGACTCGCTGAGCCTGCAACTGCGCGATGCGGAAATGCGGCGAACGGAAATCGAGCGGGCACACCAAGTAAGGACACGGGAGAGGAGACTAAATCGAATTTACAATTAAATTTCGCGCTTGTTATTTCAGGAAACTTTGGCACAAATACGCAACCTGAGCTCGAGCGCTCGCCCAGATGCCGAGGCCGTGGAGAATCTGCAGTCGCGGGCCCGAGAACTCGAAAAGAAGGTAAGCGGCAATTTTTTCGTATATGAGAAAATAAAATTTGCGGTCTTTAGGTGGCTTTGGAAAATGTGCGCTGCGAGGAATTGCAAATCGAATTAACCGCAGCCCTCAAGGCCAAGGCCGCCGCCCGGTCGGCCACCATAGCCAGCAGCCTGGCCTCCGGCCCGGCGGTCCTTCAGATGCCATCGAGCAGCACAATCGCTGCCGCCTCCGCCGGCGGTGTCATCATACCGACCTCGGCCACCAGTTCCACCGTCACATGGGCACCGACAATCAGCCACCAGGACCAAGGCTCCGAGATTGATATCATAATGGCGAAAATCGAGCAAGTAAGCGAGCAAAACTTTTATGTATATTTTCCGCCCTCACTTAGCTTAGGTTGGGTTGCTCCTCAGACCCCTCCGCCTCCTCCTCGATGGCCTCTTGTATGAATCTAACCAGCTCCGTCTCGCTGATCGAGCGCTTCCAGTTCTTCATCTCCTCGGGGCTGGCGTTGGTCAGGCAGCTGAGAAAACTCTCGTAGCTCGCGGACTCCGAGAGACTGTCGAGTTCATTGGGCTCGTCGAATTGGGTGAAGTTGTCCTTCAGCTCGGGCAGCCCCTGCAGCAGGAAATCATCCACATCCGCGGCATTGATCTGCAGCTGCCGCCTGATCTCCTCGTTCTCCGCCTTGAGCCGTCGAATGAGCCGCTCATTTTCCGAACTCTCCCGCTCATCGCAGCTGATCGACACGCTCATCACCCGGAGCATTTCCTCCAGCCGGGACTCCTGCTGCTTGACTATGAGCTCCAGGTGGCCCATGTACTTCTCGCGCAGGTCCAAGGACTCGTCGAAGGCCTCGCCCTCGCAGTGCTCGCGGTACTTGGCCATGATCACCTCGACTCCTTGCTGGTACTCCTCGACGGTGGCCCGGAGCTCGGCGTTGTCGTTGAGCTGCTGGAGGTGATCGGGGGCGGTGATGTTCTGGACGAGCTGCTTCATGATTTGGTCGTTGCGGTATTTGAAGCAGTTCTCCATCATGAGGTCGACGGTTTTGAAGTCTTGGAGAAGGTCCTTCGATTGCTTGAGCAGGCCGTTGAAGTTGCCGGCCAGCAGTTGCGCCTGGGCGATCAGATCGGTGACGGTAACGAAGGCTGACGACATCATCGCTCGTGGGGTTCTGGCCCAACAATAAATTTAGAGTTCTCCGTTGTCTATGATTTCCCTAAGCCCGTTGGGTGTTTTGCTGGGCAAGAATTTCAAGGCCTCCTATCTGTTTTTCCAGGATAATCGCGTGCTGGCCGAACTGGAGCAGCCGAGAACTTCCGCCGCCGGCATGTCTAGCCTGCCGCCCAGTTCCATTTTGAACACGGGAAATAGCGAATTTAGAACCATATCAAAGAGTGGTAAGTTTAAAAGATCCTTGCATCCTTTTCAGGTTCGATTAAATTGAGTTTCTTACAGAACTAGAAGAAGAACTGAACCGCTACAAAAGAGCCGTGCTGGGCGGTGCCAGCGGCACTTCAGTCCTCTCCTCCGGCTACTCCAGCCTGCCGCAATCGCTGGCCTCCACCCTCCCCAACGGGGCCAGCACCAGCCTCAGCGGCACCAGCGTCGGCTCCCAGAGCGCCGCCGGCGGCCTCACATCCATATCGGCCTTGGTGCCCAACTCAATTAGCGGCATATCGACAAGTCTCAGCAGCCATGCCATTCAATCACTTAACACGGCCACCGCGGCCTCGGCCTACGGCGGCTCGGCCGGCCAGACTTCCGTGGAGAAGCTGCTGGCCAGCGGGACAAGTGGAATCGCTGGCATTCCACCTTTGCCGGTAAATATTCACACGATGAAGGCTATGCCGTCGGCATTAAGTCAGGTAATTCAACTATTTTCAATCTAAATGAACTACAAAAACAACAATAACAATTTCAATTGGCGCGCGCGCGCCAAAGCTTTCAAAAAATCTTGTACCGTTCGTTCGCCTGGCATCGCTTGACGTCACCAAAAAATATCCTAGCGTCTGCTTTGCAAAACTAGACGAGGCGTTGGGGCTGCTTGCAGTGTAAATCTCATCGAGCTTTGTTGTAGTTTCATTATTGAAAATATTTAATCGAATCGCCTTCACCACAGTCCCCCCACCCCCCACCCCACACACACGAAACACTTTATTTTAAATTTAATCATGCAAAGTTTATTACCCCCACCCCCACACACACACACTTTCACTCTTTCCTGTTTGTCCTTTGGATAATGCAATTTGAACTCTTAATTTCGCATGCTTAATTCGCTTAACTTTAAAGAGGTTTTTTTAAAGGCAGCGCAGTTGGTAGAAAGGTTTTTGGGGATTTTTATACCCTGTACCCTAAGTTAGAAGGGTATGGAAATAAAGAAGAATAAAGAAGAACGGACGGATTAAAGGAAGCAGAAGTTTCAGACAGAAGTTGAGGTGGTCGGTCAGCCAAGACAAATGGGCGGATGGACAGTTCAGATGGACAAGTAGTTAAAGTGTTTTAATGGAGAGACAGTAAGTCCCAAAAGCGGACAATCAGGCACTTGAGATTCAGTCAGGCAATCGGGAATCCAAAGAAGACGAAAAGACAAACAGAAAATGCGGAGGATTCTACGTCTGTCTGTCCACTCTGACTGCCCTTCTGTGTGTCTGTACGACTGCCCGTCTGTCTTGAGTAGAAAAAAAGACAAACAGGCAATTGGGCAGAAAATGCGAAGAATTCCACGGTTGTCTGTCCGTCTTGGCTGCCCCTCACTGTGTCTGTTAGACTGCCCGTCTGTCTTGTCTTCAAGCTCCCGAGCGAAGACAGTGGGATTAAAGACTATTTTGGGTTTAAGGACCAGACTAAATATTTATTATATAGTATATTTTGTGGTGTCTAATTTCAGTTAGTTTGCATGGTAAAACGTTTGTTATCTAAAGAATTTTGTTCTCAGAGAGTTCTCAAAATAGATAGCTAAGGGATTTCCTATAGACCACGAGTACAGTCGCGCTAAAGATTACTTTGAGTTTAAGGAAAGACTAAAAATAAAACCACATAATTCTATATTGTGCATGCTAAATTGATGTCTTAAAGAGTTCTCTAGATTCTCAGAGAGTTTCTCAAAGTTCCTGCATTGCATGCCACACACTCACACTCACACAGTTCTTCTAACACACACACGCATACAGATCACACACATCCGCCACCCCCACTAGTTGAGTTTATGAAACGTTGCGAGTTTTGCGCTCTTTGAATCGTTAATTCTATTAAGTATTCTTCTGGTAATACGGAGATCAATGTTTTCATGTTTGTTTGCCGAATTGGTTGCATTTCCATAACATAACCGTTAGTTCCATGCTGCCGCCATTTTGTATCGAACAGTTGAGCAGTTCTTCTTCTTTTCATAATAAAAACAGTTTCAGGCTTTTGTAAGACGAAGAATAAAGTGATTTCTGTGATTTCTCTTTCCGTTTTATGTGCTGTTTCTTGTTCTTCTTCTTTTTTGCGCCATAAACTCTGCAATTCTTGTTCTCCAACCAACGTCTCTATAACGATTTTTATAACTCTCTTCTCCACACAACAACCACCCACACGATCCCTGTGCTCTGTTCTCTCTCTCTCTCTCTCTGTATGTCCGTGTGTATCTGTGTGTGTGTGTGTGTGTAACTAACTGTTTATGTAACCCGAAAACACAACCACGACTTCCGCTTTGTAAAATGATCGAAACAAAATTTGCACACGAAATCAACCCGAACACCGAATTGAAATTGCCAATTGATATTGAACAAATGAATCGATCAGCGCGGAACAATACAACTGTACAATTTGCAGAGCACAACAATGCCGCTCCTGTCACTGAACTCGCATAACTTGCCCGGCGGCTCGAGTAGTTACTCGGCGCTGGGCCTGAGCGGCGGCGGTGGCGGCGGAGGGGCTGGCGCCTTGGCAGCTTCCCTGGGCCATCATGCGGCCCTGGGGAATATGCTAGACACGAGCGCCCTGCTGGGCACAGCCGGGCTGGGCGGCGTGACCGGGGCCACGTCCTTGTATGGATTGAGCGCCAGTGGAGGACTGGGGAATGCGTATCCGCCGCCGTTTCTGGATGTGGCGTCGAGCGCTTCGTATCCTTTTACGTCGGCTGCCTTGAGGAATGCCACGAAGATGAAGTTGCTGGACGAGATTGAGATTCCGTTGGCGCGGTATGGCAACCGGAGCTCGCCCTGCTCGCCCATACCGCCGGGCACTTGGGGGCTGGACGAGTTCACCGACGGACTCAGCGCCTCGATGATGCACAATCGCAGCGGCCTGGCCCTCGGCGCCCTCGACTTGGACAGTGAGTATTGCCTGGGGGAGGGGGGGAGAAAGACATAAGAACGGTTTATCCAATTTATTGGTAGAATTTTATCCCTCAGCCCGCAACCACACGCTGAATGGAGCCAGCGAGCCCCAAGTCGACATGCTGGACATTCCAGGCAAAGGACGCTGCTGTGTGTTCATTGCCCGGTTCCCCTACGATCCTCCAGAGTGAGTCAAAGTAAACCAAAACTCACCATCTACTCAACTGTCTTTCTATCCTAGGGAGGCGGAGGGTGAGCTGTCGCTTTGTGCCGGGGACTATCTGCTGGTGTGGACCAGCGGGGAGCCGCAGGGTGGCTACCTGGATGCCGAACTCCTGGACGGACGACGCGGCCTGGTGCCCGCCTCCTTTGTGCAGCGTTTAGTTGGTGAGTTGCGGAGGTTGAGATGAGCTGAGGGATTTTTTTTTAACCCTGTTACATAGAGAAGGAGACTTTGTAGAGCCTTCAAAGTTGCCTTTATAATAGTTAGGATTAAAAGAGAAATCCATCTAGCCTTGCCCGTCTGTCCGGGTCTCAGGGACTAGAAGAGGTAGATAGGTAGGTTTAGCTAATTTCGCCCTATTTGGTTCATTGTAAATGCCTCTACAATTTTACAATAGAATAAAATAGTTAAATAGTGTGGAAAATAAAAATACACAAATCATAAGAAAGTTGAGAAAATCAACATTGAAATTTTATGTGACCTCACGAAAGCGGCCGCCGCTTTGCATATGAAACTGAAATCAATCCAAAGAACGAACAAACCGATTAAGCAGCGTTGGACGGGGGTAGTAAATTGAATGATGACCGCTACAGAACACCGTGAGCGACATTGACTTGAAGATTTTGTATTTTTTTCAAATTTATTTATTTTATTATTTTTTTATTTTTCGCTATTAATGAAATATTATTTAAATTTATCACTGCCACACCCACTCCGCCCTTTCATAATCCGTATAATTGAAATTCATAAGGTCAAACCAAAGAACAATCAAACCGACTAAGCAGCGTTGAGCGGGGACAGTAAATGGAATGATGACCGCTTCGGAACATCGTCTGTTGCATTGACCTTCCCGCAATTAAATTTTTTTTCTTTTATTTATTTTTTTTTATTTTCCGCCATTAATTATTGAATATTTGTATTATTATTTAAATTGATCAGTGCCACACCCACTCCGCCTACCGGCCTTTTAAAATACGCATAATTTGTTTACATAAAACGGAGACTCTGAGGTGCCTGAGCGCTCGCTGTGTTCTATTTTTAGCACAGCGACGATCCGCGGTGGCCGCCTTGCGGTGAATTGAAGACACAACAAAGCGAATTGACCAATCAGGTGACAGCGTGCATAAACGTACTAACGGGGAGTCAAACAATTAGGGTGGTTCGTTATTAAGGGGTTTCAGAAATCTTAAAGCTTTAAAAAAAAATTAAAATTAAATTGACATTGCCTATCGATAAAAACACGGCCATTTATCCATCTGCCCAATTATCGGTTAGAGTGAAAATTTTGGCACCGTATTCTTAAGAACTGGAAAGACCCACTGACACCAAATTTTGTCAACATATGCGAATTAGGTGTAAAAATTGTCAGTAAATAAGTTTTCCTTAGAATTTTTAACCTGAAACTTTGGGCGTGATCGAACAGTAAATCTGGAATAAAACGACTATTCCTAGAGATATATTATTCAAACTCAACAATGTAATATCAATTATAGATATACATCATGGGGCAAAATTATATAAAGTTCGGATAAGAAACTTAGGAGATATAGCTCAAAATATCAAATTTAATGCCTCTTTTCAACGCTCTCTAACTTGACTTATAAATGTGCTATATCAATCAAAATTGGTAGAAATGTTGGGTTATCTAGGGTTTTCAATTATCTCTTTACATATCATCAAAAACTTACATATAACATGCGATTTTGTATCAATAATCATACCCCTAAATTGGCCAAGACTTTAAGTCGACATATCTCCTAAGTTCTCTAAAATAGATCAAAAGTTTCTATGAGAATGTTGTTCCTATTGAAAAACCCTTTCGTTTGACACCAAATACGACTATATCCATGCAGAAATAGAAAAAATCGAAAATTTACGTTTTTCGCCCAAAAAAATGACTTCAGATTGCAAAGAAACTTCGGCGTCTGTAAGGAAATCGAGAGTCAGGCAGAAGACTCAGGTTCGATTCCTGGGAAAAGCAGTTCCAAAATTTGGTTATAAATGTTTTTTTTTTATAGATGGAAGGAAGTTTTTTTAAGAAACTTATTTAGCATTAGGGATTTAAAGGAATCTATGAAGGTGAAGGAAAGATTAAAGGGTATACAAAAGTCGGGCAAGCTTAACTGTTTAATTTGTGTTGGTGAATTCCAGGCGACGATCTTCTGGAGTTCCACCAGGCAGTGCTGTCGACATTGCGGGACGCCGAGGACGGTTCGATGCAGTGCGATACGACGTCCTTGCCCTCCTTGCCGCCGCACAACCCATTGCTCACACACACCCACGAGGATCTGGCACGTTTAAGTGAGACGCACACCGACTTGGAGCACGACCAGGACGACATCAGCGACAATGGTGAGTCTCCCTCCGTTTTACGTTCTTCTTGAAGTTTTAATTCTTTTGATTTTTGATGGCCACCGCTGTCCTTGACAAATGTGAGCAAATCACCCACACAAATCCTTAGCCCGCTAGTTTTGATCTTGAGTTTTTTGCTGGACTAATTCTGTTTGGTTTTGCGCAGTTCCAGCTCCCAAGCACTTGACCCTGGAGCGGCAGCTGAACAAGAGCGTCCTTATCGGCTGGTCACCCCCGGAGCCTGTGGGCTACAATCTCATTGACAGCTACCACGTCTACGTGGACGGCGTGCTGAAGGTCACAGTGAAGGCCAACGAACGCACACGCGCCCTCATCGAAGGGGTCGACTCGACGCGGGTAAGTTTGCTTCATATCCTCAAGGATATTGGCTGAGTTTTGGATTCTCCTGCAGCCGCACCGCATCAGTGTGCGCAGCGTGACCCAAAACCGGCAGACATCACGCGATGCCGCCTGCACCATGATCATTGGCCGGGACACGGCCCATTTGGGGCCCTCGGCGGTGCGCGCCTCGCACATAACGTGTTCATCGGCGGTCATTTCGTGGCTGCCGGCCAACTCCAACCACCAGCATGTGGTGTGTGTGAACAATGTGGAGGTGCGCACCGTCAAGCCGGGCATGTATAGGCATACAATCACGGGGCTGGCGCCCAGCACTCAGTACCGGGTGACGGTTCGGGCCAAGCACTTGCGGGCGGTGGGCCAGCATCCGCCGACTACCCCAGGCCGGCCCGGCCAGGAGGAGGCTCCCGGGGCCTATGCTGATTTCCGCACGCTGACCAAAGGTCTGCCCGATCCGCCACAGGTAAGAGAGACACCCAATCGATCTGAAGGAGGGCTTAAAATGTCCTTTGGTCGTTTAGGAAATCCAACTTGAGGCTGGTCCTCAAGATGGTACCATTCTGGTGACATGGCAGCCGGTTAACAGGCCCACCTCGACGGGGCCTGTAACCGGCTACGCTGTGTACGCCGATGGTAAGAAGGTGACGGACATCAACTCGCCCACCGGCGACCATGCGCTCATCGACATTGGCAAGCTCGGCGTCTTCAATCCCCGGGCCGTCACCATACGCACCAAATCCCGTGACTCCCAGTCGGCCGACAGTGCACCCATCTTGATACCAAGTATGAAACTCCTTTCTACTCCTCGAGCTCTTTCTAATCCTTCTCCTCGCCAGATACTGTGCGCAACGCTGTCGCTCGTAGGGGACCAAATCAAATGGGCCCGCACCATCCACAGGGACCCCACGGCCTGCCGGTGCAACAGCAAATGGGCCTGGCCGGGCCGCAGGGCATGCCTGGCCAGCCGGGCATGCCTGGGCAGCCGGGCCAGCCGCACATGATGGGTGGCCAGCAGGACCACGCCCACTATGATCCCAACCAGATGCAGGGGGGCCAGCAGGCTGGCATGCAGCCGGGGATGCAGGGGGGCCAGCAGCCTGGGCAGCCGGGCCAGCAGGTGAGTTGAGTTTTCCTCAGAGAATGCGACAACACCCTGTCAACTGTATTTACACACCTTGTAAATAATGTTCTTTTAGTCTGTTGACGATTTATGATTTCCATTGGCTGTGAAAAAAGAAACTCAAAAAAATTCAAGTTCCTTTCTTTTTTCTTTGATTTCTTTGAACAACAAAAACAAATTCAACATATCCAACGATTGTACATATTTTTTATATACAGATCGTGCATAATCAGTTCCCAGACCCTTTCGAATCTTTGTAGTTGAAATCTTTCTTTGCCAAATCCTTTTTCTCTTGCTCTTGAACGAATTTTCCTACTTTCCCCTTCGGTCGCCGGTTCTTCTTGACTTTTCCTACTTTTTCTACTGCGACTCGTTAAGTTCTCGTTTGGATTTCGTTTTCAATTTCCTATATATAACCACACTATATACATACACGACTTTCTAGAGAAACGCACAAAATTCACACACCAAAAGTAACAAAAATTTGGAATAATTTATGAAAAAGTTCACTTGTCCAAAGTCCTTCGAGATTTCGACCCAAGCAATTATTCCCCCAGCCTGTATGTATGTATATATTTGATTTTGGTTTTATATTATTTCGATTTGCCGTTTTTTGCTAGAGTTGAATTTTCTCGTTTTGAATTTATTATTTAAAAAAAAATAAACTACAGTTAAAAAAAAAAAACTTAGCATGTCTTGGAAACCGCAAATAGCAATGCAAATGTTGAGTTGTTGAGATTTTTAGAATTCGATTTGCGGATTTTGCAATTTTAAGGAATTTAAAAAATAATTAACGAAAAGAAATGCAAAAAAAAAAAAAATGAAACAATTTTAAACAAAACAAGTTACATATTCATTTTCATTATATGAAACCAATACCGTTAACCTGTTACCGATACCGATACCGATAACCGATACATATCAGCCCGATGCCAGTTCCGGCTTGTTAGGTGGCCTGCTCGGTGGCCTCTTCTCGAAACCCACACAGACTCAAGTGAATCAAGTCAACCAGAATGTAAGTTATACCCACAACATCTCTCACACCCCCACACACACACACACACACACCTCTACTAGACATAGACATAAAGTTAACTGTATTCACTCTTTGCCTAAGAATATATTCACGAATATCTTTAATGTTCGTTGCATTTTTGGTTAGCTAACCCCAAAATATACGTATATCCCATAAACACCCACCAAAAAAACCGTTATTCCTAGCTTAACGAGTTTGGAACGTAGAAACTGCCGCTTCTAGAAATTTATGCGCGTTTGGAAAAATTGCTTACCTTGATTTTGTTCTCGGGATTAAAAGGTCTTTAATTTTATAGATTTTTGTTTGTTTTTTTTCAGGGGAAAAAGTTTTTCTCAGGGGCTTTAGAGTTTTTTGCTTTGTTTTATGTTTTGCTTTTAAGGATTTTTGTGTTCTTTCGGAAATGTACATAGAAGGGAATCTAAGCTTGATGTACATTTTTGCCATGGAATCTTTGTTGTTGTAACATAGAAACATAAAAAATACAACACACAACATAAATACTAAAATACCAAAGACTCGTGAGTTATGATTTCCAGTTGATTTCAAATAGCTTCGTACTATCCTTGACCTATCGGCTCTAGACTTTTGATTTACCCAGTTGACTGTACTTCTTTAATCTAGCCTACGTATTAGATCATTTTGCGCTTCAGCCACACACACACACACACAGTAAATATCATAGACTCCTACTAAATATCATGTAAAAGAAACCTTCTTAGTTGTGTAAAAAAAAACTGCCACTTGCCATGCTAAAAACGAAAGCCTCTTTAAAAAACCGATGAATGAAAAACAAAGTACCGATAAAACCAAAAACCACAAACAAATTATGCTAACAAAATTTTAAATTCATTTAAATCGAAACACTTGCGCTTTTAAATCCCGATGCGGCCGCAGGGCTACCAGCAACCCGGAGTCACCCAGCGCGGAATGGTCCCCGGGCGACCCCAGGGCCCCCAGCAGCAGCAGCAGCCGTACGGACCTCAGGGGCCCATGGGCGGACCGCGGTTCCGTGGCCCGGCGCCCGGACAGATGGGCATGCAGGGCCAGCAGATGCCTGGCCAGATGCAGGGTCAGATGCCGGGGCAGATGCAGGGTCAGATGCCCGGACAAATGCCCGGACAAATGCCTGGACAAATGCCTGGGCAGATGCACGGCCAAATGCCTGGGCAAATGCCTGGTGTTGGTGGCATGGGTCCTCGGGGTCCTTTGAGCCAGCAGCAGCAACACCAGCAACAACAGCAGCAGCAACAGCAACAACAGCAGCAACAGCAAATGGCCGGGGCCCAGAAGAAGCCGCGCTACTTCGTGGCCATGTTCGACTACGATCCGACCACCATGAGTCCCAATCCCGACGGATGCGACGAAGAACTGCCATTTCAAGAGGGTGATACGATCAAGGTAAGACCACTGAATTTTCCACTCCAACTAACCAGAACCACAAGACACCACAACAGCAGGCCGAGGAGTTCAACGCTCTGGTAAAGAACCGATCAGATCAGATTTGGAAAGATCGAATTGTGCTGAATTGGCTGCGCTTGCCGCTAATTGAATTGAAAATCAGTGCATGTTTTTCCTTCGCCCCCCGTCACTCATCCAGTTGACAGCCCAATAAATATATCTCTATTTTATCAACTAAGTTGAGTAACTTACTAAATACCCTAACCTAAGTAGACGTTGTTCTCTTAGTTCCGTTAATAACCAAATAAGTTAGCATTATGCACACTCAAACCAAAGAACCCAAGAAATCCCCCCAAACACCCAAATTAATCAACTTGAAATCCCCGCAGGTTTTCGGCGACAAGGATGCCGACGGGTTCTACTGGGGCGAGCTGAGGGGCCGCCGCGGCTATGTCCCCCATAATATGGTCTCCGAGGTCGAGGACAGCACCGCCCAAATGCCCGGCCAGCTGCCCCCGGGCATGCAGGCCGCCGGCGGCACCGCCCAAGTGATGCCCGGCCAGGCGCCCCCCCAGCAGAGCATGCGCAACGTCAGCCGCGACCGCTGGGGCGACATCTATGCCACGATGCCGGTGAAGCGGATGATTGCCCTCTACGACTATGATCCGCAGGAGCTGAGCCCGAATGTGGATGCCGAGGTGAGTCCTGGGGCTGATTGGTGGGCAGTTTTTTGAGATTTTGATTTTTTGGCCAGGCTCAAGCGGCCGGCAGTGGCGCTCTTCGGGGCTTGGAAGTAAGTTTCTGGGTAGACTTTTTAGTTTGGTTTTTTTTATTTAAAAAGGCATTTGAATAATTAAGGATCTGTGTGGTCTTTGCAGCAAGTGGAACTTTGTTTCAAAACGGGCGAAATCATACTCGTTTATGGTGAAATGGATGAAGATGGTTTCTATATGGGCGAGCTGGACGGCGTGCGGGGCCTTGTGCCCTCTAACTTCCTGGCGGACGCTCCTGACCAGTATAACAACCAGATGGGACCCGGTGGTTCGGCTGGCCGAGGTGGCCTAAGCCAGCGGGGTAGAGGTCAAGGACCCGGCGCGAGAGGACCACCGCCGCCGCCTCGAGACAATATGATGCCCGGTGTGGCCGGTCAGCGTGGTCCGCAAGGCAAAAGTAAGTAGGCCTTCCAAAAATTCAAGACAATTTTTGCGCAATTTTGTTTCATTAATATGAATATTTGTTTTTAACGAATCGAAAATCTAGGCCGATTTTTATGGTTTACAAATTCCAAAAGAATATTTATTTTCATTTTAATTAAGTCAACATAAAAATACCCGTGTGAATTTTTTCAGAAAGGAAAAGAGACAAAGTCTTAGGTCTGCCAAAAAAAATACACAAATATTTTTCTATAAACAGCGAAACAAGAATTCAAAACGACACTGAATCCTTTCACTCTTCTTCTATAACTCTAACTGTCTTTCGGAAAACTCTTTAACAACAACCAAAAAGTGAAGAACATTAATTTTTGAACGCCGCTTTTATAAAAAATACGATTTTAATTTTCCAACAGATGTTTATAAGTTTTGTACAAATCTTTATGGTTTTTCTTTTTCGCACCGATCAAATGAAATAATTTACTTTTCTTTTCAAATACTCAATACATATAGTTAGTTGTTGTTCTTGTTGTTGTACTCACAATTTTCTTTGCCTCGACTTCAGTTTTATTTTCCTAAGAACCAGCAAAGATTTCCAGTTTATTTTTTTTATTCTCTTTGCTTCTTGTTGTGATTTGCGGCTTCAATTTTGTAAAAAATACTCTAATTTTTTTCGATTTCCGTCTCTCTAATTGTCTTGCGTGATTTTCCATAGACTTGCAAATTTCTAGATGGCCATTGCATGCGAATATGTCTAAGTTTCCCGGTCTTTGATTTCTGCATTCTCTGATCTTAAGTTCTCCTTCCTTTGCATTCACTTAGTTCCTTGCACTTGATTGCTGAATGGTAGTGGACACCCTTCCAATTTACCAGGTTCCTCAAATATTATCTTCTGTGGTATCAACAGACTTATTTCCTCCGTGTCGTTTTTAAGAATCTCTCCAATTTGCCTAAGGACATTCTGTAAAGAGTGGAAGTGGTTCGAAGGACCTAAATGAAAATTCGTTTTTGCCCTGCTTTTTTGGATGTTTGGTTTGAGTTTTTGGTTTCGGTTTGATTTCGAATGTTTGCAGTTCATTTGCTCTGTAGTCCTCTTGAGAATTTTTAAATGTTATGACAACAAAAACAACAACAGCAACCCCAGGGGCTCAGCACAATCACCAAATTCAATATCAACTCGTTAAGAATTGTAAATTCCTGTACCATAAAATCTAATCTAAGTGCCCGCCCAAAATATACAACATAAATATCTTTTTATATTCCGATTTGCATATAACTTAAGCCTAACTTGATAAATATTCCCAATACTCCATAAAGTTCAATAGGGCAGCTTATATTTTTTTTTTCTAACAAAAGAAGTCTAACAAAAACAAAGGTAATATGATCTATACTCGTTATAAAGGAACAAATATTATCGGAGCCGCCGGCCGACTCATTTCTTATAAAGCCTTTTTCTCTTTCTTGTTTTCCTTTTCTTTTTTTGAAAGCAACCATTCGCAAGCCACACATTTTATGAAACGAAGAAGCCCATTAAATTTAAAGTTTATATTATAATTTATTTCGAAATTGGTTTCTTTTGAGTTTGAGTTTCCATGCGGTAAAACTTCTCAACGTGTCAGTGAAATTTCAAATACTTCAAGATTACAAAAAAGAATCCGTGCAGGCATTGAAAATACTAAAGATATTTCGAGGTTTCGGTTCGATATTGAGTTCTTTGATTTCTTTGATTCTACTCTACTTCTACTACTTTCCGAAAATTTTTTGTAATGGTCTGCTGTGGTAAATGTGAAGTCTTTATGTTATATTCGTTGCTATAGATGCTCGCCCTGCTTCCCCTACACTGTTAGACAACACGGGCCACCCTGCCCCCGATCACCAAACGCAGGTAAATACTCTTTCTCTTTTGGTTTCTTATTTTCCTTTGAATAATATTTAAAAAACGAAAAGAAAACGAAAACGTTATTTTTATGATTTCCTTTCGAATATAAATGCTAAAACAAGCTTTGAAAAGTATTTAAACGAAAAAAAAAACAAAACTAATTATACCACAAATATTCACCTAAATACCCGAAAAACTATCCTACCCTCTGCCTATCGTACTGTTGTCAATATTTCTACTCCAGCTAAAAACTAACTTTCCTTAACTATCGCTCATTTGTTTTCCGTTCTCTCGCTCTCTCGAGTCTATCGAATGTTGTGTACAAATTCATCGAAATAACGGGATATCGAAGCGCCATTTTTCATTCCATCTCTTCCTCTCTCTCTCTCTCTCGTTCGATTTCTCATCGCTCTTTCGAAACCAAAAACAAAACCCCCAACGCTTAGAAAATACAGAATAAAATGACAAACGCATTTATATATATATAAATATATACCAACCAATTTATAATCTATGTATAGCTAGCAACATGTTTATAGAACCTTGCAAATGAACAAAGAACACATCTAGAGTTGAGCATTATGAAAAATACCCATAAACAGAGTCCGTGTAAATTTTGTGATTTGTGTCGCAAGCGCCGCACCCTAAATAATTTAAGTGTATAATTTGTAAATATTTATTTACATTTCTCAAAACGGCAATCGTCCAAAAAAACTACCAATAGATCCAACCGATCACCAAATTCATTCACGCTAGGGAATTTGTTTCCTTAAGTTCATCTCACAGCATTTTCAATATTTTTCAGTTTTCAATTTTTCTATTTCTTTTTTATTGTGATCTTGAGTTCTTGAAATTTCATTTCCAATAAATTTTTGAGCGTGGCTTTTGCTTTTAAAGAAGCTTCTCCTGCCAGAGTTCGTACATTTCTTATATCTGTGTTATCTACCAACTTATCCTACAACTTTTACTATAACTCGCATTCCGAAGGCCCCAACAGAATATAAATAAATCAAACATTACATTCCACACGCCGGAGAGATCGCAACTCTCTAAATTATTTCTTAATATTTTTATGGTTTATACGAAGGGCATAATTCTTCCACTTTTTAGTGCTACAAATACCAGATACGAAAACGATACATACACTCAATAGATTTGGCGAATATATAAGACTGAAAAACCGATGCTGATACCATCAATGTGATAATATTATGTTTATATATCTATATATCTATATATATACGATACAAAATCTTTTTTGTTCCTTACTGGTATCTGCTACTAATTATATATTAATTGCTACTACTACTATTATATGGAATATTGGATGTAATGTGTACAAATTTCAATGTGATTCACTGTATGTGGTAATTCTATGATTTCCTTTATCGTGTGCTTTTCATTTCCACCGCATTCTCTTCAGTTCGTTCATTGGAGATCATGATTAATCCGTTGGCTTATTAGATTTGCATTTTGCTTTTGCTTTCAACTTAACCAAAAACATTTTTAAGAACCATCGAAATTCTCTCTCAAAAACATTCTAAAGTCTTTAAACTTTCATTCGACACCAAAATAAAACACGCATAAATACACAGCTTTGGATATCCAATGGGACCGAGTGTATATACTAGAGATCCCCCGCCCCCCACCACCTGCCGATTGTACAAAGCTATATCGATTGCATTTTTTTTGGTTAGGATAGTTTGGTTTCTTGTGTTCGTTGAAGAAAATGCGTTCTTTGATTTTTTTGGTTTCGGTTTGCTTATTTCAAAACAGATCGACTTAGGATCCTTTTGCGTTGAGTTGAGATTGAAAAACGTTGCTAGTTCTACATAAATTTTTTATTTCGGATCTCGCTTTCAACCGAAGAAGATATAACCATCATAAAATATATCACCACCTAAATAATCGAACTGTTTTACGAGTTACCTGGAAATCGTAGAATCCCACACGCTTCATTAGAAGGAACCCATCGATCGTTGCTCAGATGAAGCTTCTGGGTTTATAGAACCCAAGTTTAAAGAGGGTTGTAGACGATTTCCAGGTTGAACATGAGATCCCTGGAAATCGTAGAGACCCAAACCAAACGCTTCATCTGATGACGTTCTTGGGTTTATAGAACCCTTGGGAATTCTAGACGATTTCCAGGCCGAACACTGCGACTGCTCACAGTGGAAATAAACGCACGAATTTTAATCTAGAAGTCGAATCGGTTCCTTAACCGAACCACCGATACGCATAGTAGATTTTTTCGTAGTTCCCATTTTAACCAAACTAACCCAAATCATATATATAATATATCTTTGATACTCTATTTAAAGACATGCGATATGAGAGGCCTCCTTTGTCGATTAGAGAACTCACTACTAACCCGATTAATTTGAAATTAGTTTGAAAGTTGCAAGTTCAAATTGAAATGCTAACCAACCTCATGCAAAATTTCGATAACCCACTCGAGAAATCAGTTCAAAATTCCAAAGAAAAAACCAAAAAAAAACACTATAAAGTGAAAATCGCTAAACTATAAATTTATTTTTGAATTAGTTGCCAATATTTTAAAAAATCAATCAGCCGATCCGATGGGCAAATTCTGATTAATTCCATTTCGTTTCTCGTGCATTCGAACAACGAATTCCATACCTTCCAGGGGATGATCGGTCGCGTTGGTAATGTTGGCCTGCAGCAGCAGCAACAACAGCAACAACAGCCCTACGGTCAGCAACAGTTACAAATGGGACAGCAACAACAGCAACAGCAGCAACAACAAATGGGCATGGGACAACCTGGAATGATGGGCGGCAACCTCAACCAACCGCAGCAGCAACAATTGGGAATGCAGCAACAACAACAACCGGGACAAATGGGACAAATGGGCAACCAAATGGGCACCATGGGCATGGGCATGGGCCCCCAGCAAATGGGCCAAATGGGCCCAATGGGCCAACAACAGCCCCAGCAACCGCCAGTGACGACGCAAGCCCAAACCGGCGGCCTCTTCTCCGGAGCGACTAGTCTTCTGTCTGGTGCTACTTCGGCTGCCACCGGTGGTCTATTTGGTCCGAAGCAACCACCCAAAACGGATCCAATGCAACCACCCGGCGGTGTGCAGCCAATGCAGCAACCAAACGCCTTTGGTGCCCAGCCTGGTATGCAGCCCGGCATGCAGCCCGGCATGCAGGGTGGCATGCAACCCGGCATGCAACCCCAGCAGCAACAACAAGTGCCACCGCAGACGCAACCACCGCCCCAGGGCCCGGGAGCGGGGCTATTGGGCGGGCTGAAGGGCATAGCAGCGGCGGCGCCGGGCGGCGATGTTTTGTCGAAAGGCAAAGATCTCTTTGGTAAATTCGGGTTCGGCTTTGGCAAATAACCCCGGTCATTCCATAGGGTCCTGTTATATTATTCGTAGATTAGACTATTATTATTATTATTAACTACTATTATGATTATTAAGCAAATATACATATGCGAACCGAACCGAAATGAAATGAAATTCCCCTCGAAATGTGAATGGAAATGCGATCCGATGCCCGCGAGTGACATCACCCTGTTGTTGATATGATAAACCGCAACTAATAGTACTAATGATAATATTTTTTATTAATTAAATTGATAGAAATATTATGGATGATTTATAAATCCGCCACACACACACACACACACACCTCTCTATACACCCAGAAACTCTCACACACGCCGACCGTTTGAATTGTTGTTAAATTCGAAATGACAGACAGACAGAAAGGAATATAAGGATATGAATTATATTATATACATAAATGCATTATATTTACAATTATTTGTTAACGCACATTGTTAAATTTGCTACTGTTGCTGACCAGTTTATAAATAAAAAAAAATTGAAATACCAAAAAAAAAAAAACATAAGATTTAAAGACATAAAAAACATATACAAGAGAAAAAAAGAAATGTATTTAAACGAATTACGAGAATTCTTGATTAATTAATTAATTAAATGACAGCGGCGTATGTAATTAATTAATTAATTGACTATTAATATTGAATATTGATACAAGTAAACCAAAAAACACACTACTACATACAAACCTACATTATATACATTTGAATTGTATTTATAAATCAAAAAAGGACAAAACCGAAAGCTAACTAAGCACATCATTGAGAGCAAAGGCAATGATGTATAAATTACATACCTACATATACATATATATATACGTTACATACAAGAACATATTAAAAGAAAAACTAACCAAGTTCCCCAAAACTTCCCCAAAAACTTCTCAAGTTCTCTAAAAGAAATAAATTTTTTTTTAAGCTTTCTTTCAAAAACACACAAACAATCATTCCTTGATATCCTAAATCCCATTAAGAATTCAAAGTGATACCGCAGAAGCTTTATAAGGAGAAACCCAATCCTCGATTTTTTTTTAAGTTCCCCACATTGAGATTCGGTTCTTGAGATGTGTAATATGGAAACCAGAGTTGTATTGTTAATAACTGTAAATGCGCGCCCCCCACCCCCCAATATAGACCAAGCGGATTGAGGAGACTCTCGTTCACATTTAAGGATACCCGAATCGCATACCAAAGTAATATAAATATAGAATATAAATAAGCAACAACAAAGCTATATTCAGTGAGACTTCCTCCGACAAAACTTCTCTATATTTTGGGTTTCTTTTCTCGAATCTTCCATTTTGAAATCCTCTCTCATCCACACACACAAACAAACACACATATATACATATATATATTTAGAATATATATCAACTTCAATCTTGGCTTCGCATTTCTTAACATATAGGACAAATAAAGAAGAGATTCCTCCTCCCATTCCCACTCACACTCCCTCTCTCTCACTCTCTCTCTCGCTATCTCTCTCTATTCTTGCTTAAGTACCTCCATATGGAAACTACTAAGTCCATGCCAAGAGCATTTCGCTTGCAAAAATTACTTACATCGTATTTAATTTAGAAATGAACACTATGCAAATTATTATACAACAAAGAAAAGACAAAGACAACAACAACAAGAAAAGAGATAAAAACCAAAAAAACAACCGCAACAACAGCAAAGAAACCAACTAAATTGTTATACGGTATTATTATACTTTTTCTATAACTTTTAATTTCCTTATTGAAAACAAATGCGAAAAAAATAATAATTAAACAATAATTAAAAACAAAAACCATCGACTAAGCACTTTTATTATATCTTCAAATCAAATCCTACAAAATGGAATCCCAAGGGAAACCTATCCGAACCGTAAGGTAATCCCATGAGGAAATCCCTAAATGAACTTTTCTGATCCGTAAGGTCAACAAAGCGACCGGCCCATTTCTGCATTAAGGTCTCTGCAACTTTGCTATATACTCTATAAGTCTGTGGAGGATTTCAAGATCAGGGTTCTCGGTTTATTTGGGGCTGCTGATCGAGGTCTTTAAATTCCACAAAACGGAATCCCAAATTAAAGCTCTCTCAACAAAAAACCCCCTTTCTTTAGGTTATTGTCAATTTTCTATATACTCTATAAGTCTGTGGAGGACTTCAAGATACAAAACTGACCACAGTTCTCAGTTTGGTTGGACCTTCTGTTCTGGAGCCCCAAATTGAACCTCTCTCAACAAAGGAACCTATTTCTGCAGAAAGATCACTATAAATTAGCTATATAGTCTATAAGTCTGTGGGGGTTTTCAAGACATAAAAAACTGATCGCAGTTCCCAGTTCAGTTGAGTTCAAATCCCACAAAATGGAATCCCAAATTAAACCTCTTTCAACAAAACAACCCATTTCTTCAGGTCACTGTGAATTTTCTATATACTCTATAAGTCTGTGGGGGATTTCAAACCCAAAGACTGATTAAAATTCAGTTTCAGCAATTAAATCCATCAGAATGGAACCCCAAATTGCCCCTCTCTCATCCAAAGAAACCCCTTTCTTCAGGCATATAATTCTCCTATATACTTTATAAGTCTGTAGGGGATTCCATGATCAGTGTTCCCAGTTCAGTTGGGGCTGCTAGGCGACCCACTTTCGAGGTCCAAACAGCCACCGAAATACGTCAGTTTCGGGGGCAGTAAAAGTTTATCCAAGGGCTTTGGGGGACACGCGAATTGTTCTGTTTAAAGAGCATAAATCCAGTCGGCTTCGGTTTGTGGACTTACGTCACATTCGAGATGGAGATTATATCTCTCTTTTTATTCTCTCACTAGCACAATTAAAATAGATTACCTTACATAAGCAATTAAGTATTTACAGACAGCGCGGGGACCGGAAACTGGGAGATGGGGGGATGCCTACTGCTTGATGGTTATCATTTCTTGGTCGTGGAGATCGGCCAGCAGCTGGGAGTCGTCGTTGCAGAACCGAATGCAGTCGGTGACCGGAATGATCTGCTGGTGTTTCAGGCTCATGTGCAGCAGGACCAGCCGCACTTTGTGCTCGCCCAGCTCCTTGGCCACGGCCATCAGCATCTCCACAAAAGTGGCATCGAATTGCATGAACCGCGAGCAGTTCAAGACCAACGGAAAATCGTATCTATAAAGCGCCGCGGCCGCCCGAATCTCCGAGCGCAGGGCATCCGCTCCGGTGTAGTAGACATCGGTGTGGGGCTGGATGTAAATGTAGGCCGAGTTGTCGTGCTGGGGGAGAGCGTAAAACTGGGTTAAACGGATCTTTTTTAGGGTCCTTGGGCCGCACCTGCTTGAGGGTCACTTCGACTTTGGGGTTGCCCAGGCGCAGCAGAATGCACAGCATGCTGACGATGATGCCGAAGAGGAGACCTTTTTCCACGCCAAAGGTCAGGCAGATAATGAAGCAGCCCAGCCAGCTGAAGAAGTCCTTTTTGTTGGTCTTCCACAGGTCCTTCACCACCACGAAATCAATCTGGGAAAAAACGCTGTAAGTTTGAGATTTCGGGGGATTCTCTAAACTCACCATGAACACCACAGCGGCAATTAAGACCGCAGCCAGGGAGGCCTTGGGAATGTATTTGAAGTAAGGCGTTAAAATACTCAAGGCCGACAGGACAATGAGTCCTGTGTAGACGCCCGTCATGGGCGTGCGCACACCCGAAGCCTGGCTCACCTGCCCAGCAAACAAAAGTCAAGGAGAAAGTAAAGATAATTTTGGAGGGACTCACAGCAGAGCGGGTGAAGGCCCCACAAGTGGGCATGGCACTGAAAAAGGAGCCAGCCAGGTTGCACAGGCCAAGGGTCAGCATCTCCTGGGAGGCATCCAAGTTGCCGTCCTTGACTAAAACAGCAAATAAAATCACTTCCCCAGGCAAAAGTCAAGTATACGCACCGAAGGCCTTGGCTATGGCCACGTTGGCCAGCACGGCCACAATGGGCACCACTATGATGCCACTGCCCAGCTCCTGCAGGATATCGGTGAAGCTGTAGGACCGCCCGCCCGACTCGAAGGCAAACGGCGGCAGCTTGAACGTCGGCCTGGCCGACTCCACCTTGGCCGTCAAGGCAAAAGGAGCCGAGGCCGTTGAACTCTTAGCCTGCCACACGTAAATGAGCAGAGCGCAGAAAAACACAATCAAGGCATTGCGGGAGATGCTGATGTACCAGAGGAGCTTCTTCAGGCGGCGGTTGAGCGGAGAGTCCTTTTTGAACTTCACCTGGGCCAGGAGCTGTCGAGGCGCATGAGAAAGCTGCTCAAATTTCTTCAGGCCGATCAACTTACCCTCAGCGAAAGCAGCAGGCAAATGCAGGTGAGGCCCATGGCCGCATCCGTGGGATTGATGTGGGCAAAGAAGGCGCTGATCGAGGGGAATCCTTTCAGCTGCACCCCCAGCAGGTTCTTGATCTGGGCGAAGACCACAATCACAGCCGTGCCCGAGGTAAAGGCCTGGGTCACCGGCGCCGGAATAAAGCTCACAATGAAGCCTAAACAGAGAGTCCTTGTAATAAATGGATTCCCAGGATCTTCGACTCACCCAACTGGAAAATCCCCATGAGCAGCTCCACCACCCCGGCCAGAAAAGCCAGGACCACCACCACCTCCACCGGTTTGCCCGCGCAGAACTGCAGCGTCAGCAAGGCCATCAGGCTGGTGGGCCCTATGGACACCTGGGGAATCGTCCCGAAGAGAACATAAACCATGGAGCCCATAAAGGCCGAGTACAGTCCGATCTCCGAGGGAACCGCCGCCAGCGAGGCATAGGCTATGCTCTGGGGTATGATGGTCAGGCCCAGGGTGATGCCGGCTATGAGATCGGCCAGGGCCCGCTCCCGGTCGTAGCTGCGGATCCAGCTGAGTATGAAGATCCTGCGGATCAGCCAGTGGGCCTCCTTGGGCTTAGTGTACTTGGAGTTCAGGTCCAGGTCGATTTTGTGATCCAGCGGCTCCTCGCCATTTTGCGGGCTGAACTTGTCGCCGCCTTCGTGGTTCGCTGAAAGTCACAGAAAAAAACACGGAAATTTTCCATTCAAAAAGCCGTCGACGATCGCCAGACGAAGCGGTTCGTACGATCGAAGATGGTGGCCACGGTGGTTTGGGCTTGGGGAGATTCCGTTCGCTGGCTGTTGGCTGGTTTTTTGGGCCAGGCCAGCCGGAGCGTGCGAGTCCACGGCCACCGCATTTTGTACTGATTTCTAGTTTCGCCAATTCGGCGCTACGAGTCTAGCTCTCCAATAGGTTTGTTTGCTTTATTATTCATCTGGCGGCCGAGGGGGTTCCCTACCGAAAAACACACACGGGAAATTTAATTGTGCGAACTCGCAACACGGAACTCCGCACTTTACAGGGTGTTACACAGCGAATTCTAAAACTATTTGAAAAGAGTAAATTCTCGGGAACCCTAACTGAAAACCGGTTTCGTATCGGCGAATATTACAATTACATCGATCTGAGTGTGGGGTGAGTTGGAATTTGAGCCGCCGCCGCAGCCGCCCGCCGATTAGCGAGTTGGAGACCTCCGCCCCGTCAGGCACTTTGCATGTGAGTCAGAGCTGTCTGTCCCACTAAAAATAAAGGTTCTAATCAGACAAACAAACAGAGCAACTCGAGACTTTAAGTGGGCCCTCCAAACACCCTGTTCTTCCACCACAAACTCTCTGTAAGATCAGTCGAATATGAAGAGCAATTAAAGATCTTAAGTGTCCCTCAGTTCTTCCACTTCTGCACACCCTGTAAGCCCACCCCACGCTCCGTAAGCCCACCACACACCCTGTAGGTACACCTCACACCCTGTAAGCTCAATCGCCAAGACTCGCATGTAAAGAGCAATTAAAATTCTTAAATGCCGCTCAGTTCTTCTATTTCTGCACACCCTGTAGGCCCACCACACGGCCTATAGGCCCTTACACACCCTGTAGGGCAACCACACACCCTGTAAGTTTGATAGACGAGTTTCGCATGTAAAAAGCAATTAAAATTCTTAAGTGTCGCTCAGTTTCTCTTCTTCTACACACCCTGTGGACCCTTCACACACCCTGTAGGTTCATCACACACCCTGTAAGTTTGATAGACGAGTTTCGCATGTAAAGAGCAATTAAAATTCTTAAGTGTCGCTCAGTTTCTCTTTTTCTACACACCCTGTGGGCCCTTCACACACCCTGTAGGCTCACCACACCCACGCTGTAAGCTTGACTGACGAATTTTATATGAGACCAGCAATTAAAGGTCTTAAGTGTTCCTCAGCTCTGAAGTGTTCTTAAGTTCTTAAGTACCGCTTAGTTCTTCTACTTCTGCACACCCTGTAAGCTCACCTCACACCCTGTAAGCTCGATCGACGAATTTCATATGTGACCGACCAGCAATTGATCTGAAGAGTCCCTCAGCTCTCCATCTTCTGCACCAAAATCATGCTCTGTAGGCTCAGCACACACACACCCTGTCGACCTACCACACACACCCTGTAAGCTGGACCGCTGAATTTCATATGTAAAGAGCAATTAAAGACCTTAATTGTCCCTCAGTTCTCACTCCCCTGCACACCCTGGAGTCCCCCCCCCCCCCACACCCTGTAAGCTCGATCGCTGATTTTCGCATGTGAATCCATTAAATTTCTGTCCGTGGAAAGTTTTTTAATGTTACCAACTCATTGACAAGGTTGGCAATTACGGATTAGGCAATTACATTCGATATTTAGCCAAAATTGAATAAAAATAATAACAGAAATTAACACTCATTCATAAAAGGGAACCAGGGGAGGGCGGAATGGGAAACCGACTTTGAGAAACGGAAGTGTCGAATTTCCGAATTTGGTGGAGGCTTTTTGAAATCTCCAAATCTCCGCAAGATAAGGATAAAGAATAATCCTTTCCTCGATCGGTTATAGCACAAAAAATAATACCGGCACCAGGGGCGGATCCAGGATTTTGACATGGGGGGGGTCCAAAATCCAGGATTTTGTCTGGGGGGGGTCCAAAATTTTTTTGAGAGGAAGGGGGGGGGGTATACATTTTTTTATTATTATTATAATTATTATTTATTCAATAAATTAGCAAAGACTGCCAATATTAGAAACAAAAATTTTTACAAAAGGGCTTATAACTAGGCCAGGAAATATCTGTCCGTTGGGGGTGTTTTATTTGCTCAAAGAGCTAGCTATGCCCCTAGTCACAGCCAAAGAGAGACAGATATCTCCCAGCCTCACAACAATGAACTAAAAATAGCATTACATAAAATAAAAAGGATAAAATTTATACTAAGAATGAAAAAATAAAAAGAACTAATTCTATATATTAAGAACTAATCAGAGTTAGTAAAATTCTACGGGAAATACAGTAGGAAGGGGTATTAAAATCGAAGAGGTGATAGAAGGTATTAAATTTAGTACAAAGAACCCGAAGAGGATCATGCTGGCCAAAGTTAGTAGTAGAAGGAGTTATGAAAAGAGGATGATAGATTCTAAATTGTCTAATAGGGACAGAAAGCTTGATCCGACAGAGAAGAGCAGGAGAGTCTATTTCACCAATTAGGAGCTTGAAAAGAAAAGAGACACCTAATGCGGTTCTACGGTTAACTAGGGAAGGAAGATCTAAAAGAAGGAGACGACTACGATAGGGAGGAAGTTGGGT